>JAVTVY010016380.1:0-67915 GCA_036873755.1 Hanleya hanleyi
AGGTCTTATTTTGAAGCTGTCGTGAGGGAGCATCCGCCTGGACTAGTGTGTCGTTCGTTGTCATGCGCAGTCTGACCGTAGTACAGAAATAGACGTGTTGGGGTTTAGGTAGGCCCCTAATGGTCTGATGGGGTCGAGTGAGGTATCAATGTAAAGCAGTCGTGAGGGAGTATCCGACGGGCTGGGTGTGACGTGGAACTGACGTCATTCTGCGCATGCGCAGTAGAGAACGTGTATGGAAATGGACATTTTGGCGCCGACAGGGGTCACAATGGGTCCGATGGCGTCGTCTGAGGTCTTATGTTGAAGCTCTTGTGAAGCAGCATCCGACTGGACTCAGGGTTCGTCCGCGCATGCGCATGCGCAGTCTGGTCGTAGTATAGAAAGCAGGCATGTTGGGGATGCGTGAGGGTGTGTGTGTGTGACTGGGCTCGATACGGGGTTGGGTGGTGGTGTGGGTTGTTCGCACAGACGTCACTTCCGGGTTTCCCTAAAACTACCTTCGAACACAGAAGAGTTCCAATGTTCCCCTTAGACGTCTGAATGTTCAACCTCCAGGGTTTTCCCCGGCCCGGCCCGGCCGCAGCGCGCGCGCGCGGGGGTGATCTGATGCCGCAGCGCGCGCGGGTTATCCGGAAGTGCGTGGGTGAATCCGCAGCGCGCGCGCGCATGAAGACCCTCATACATACCCCAATGCAGGCGCAGACGTGATGTGCCCGGATGATAGACACGGACGTCGCCGAGAAAAACACATACAACACGTCACATACAGTCGCCCCCCTCAAGACCCTCATATATACCCAAAAAGATACGGACGTTACCGAAAAGACACGGACGTTACCGAAAAGACACGGACATACCCGAAAAGACACGAAGGTGAACGACATTGTGGAAAAACCCCACAGACAGGTTAGTACATGCATTCCTATGATGTTCACAGGTGACGCCCATTCACGAAGGGCCGTCACAGGGCGTAGTAGAAAAAAGCACATTTCTAACCTTATTGACCTTATGGCGCAAGCGAGTATAACAAGTGCCACGCACGGTGTATAAAACCCTACCCAACAGGTACACTATAAAGCCACCTCTCTAACCGTTCGCTTTTCATTCCCCACCATGGCAGCGAGCGGAACAGAGCTTGCGTTATTCCAACTGACGTCCGACGTCTACCTCATCGTCAATGACGATCACCTGGAGCTGGTCCAAGACGCACCGCAGAAGGTGAAGATTTTGTTATCGCTATCAGGCTGGACTCTATTGCCACGATTGCTACAGGGAAAAGACCCCGAAAGGGATTTCATGCACGTGGAAGTCGGCGTGCACATACGCACTGCTGGAGAGGATTCCCTTTTTCCCCGGTTGGAACAGAGTGGAGGTACCTATATCACACTCTGTCCACCCTTATGGATGGCACTGAAAGATGTACTCCCCGAGGTGGATGACTTACTACACCCCGAGGTGAAAGAAGGGACTGTGGCTACCCGGAGGCTTACACCTGGCTGCACCCTATTGTTGTACCCCAAACGAATGGACCTCATCGATAGCGGACTTAGGTGTTGGTGTACGCCTGAACCCAAAGCGCACGTCTCTTTGTCACCGGAAGGATGGACTACCTTGAAACGGGTGTTGTTGGGTGACCTGCACGGTGATAGCATTCACCTGTGTGACGACGTCTACATTTTCTGCGGTCCTTTTTCGCTCGACTCCTCTGTCTGAACGACGGTGGTTTTACCCTGGACCCCGATCTATGGACGGCTTTGGAACAAGTAGTCCCCATTGTCGATAAGGTACTATCTCTATAGGAGCCACATAACCAATCAGAATAGTACGTATCACGGACTACACCCGTAGAGCTACATCTAGGCGCGCATGTGTGTCATGGTCTATAAAACACGTCCCTCTGGATCCCACACCTTCATTTCTACGGTTGCAGAGCCATGACGGAGATCCAGCCCTATGCGACTCGCATTTTACAGCATGCCACCGTGGTTAATTCACTCACGGTTTACCGAGCAGTGATCCGGTCCATGTTTGCAGATGGCGACGACAACGAGGGGCGACGCCAGATCCTGAACGAGTTCACAGAAGCGGTCCTCGACAGAGAGGTGTGCCATCACTCACCACTACTGGACTATGACAGCCATCCTTGATGCTCGGGCTATGGACCACGAGCGCTCACGCCGGAACCAGCGACGGCTGGTTGGCCTCACAATAGTCTGTGCCCTATTGACCCTGGCGCTGTGGCATTGACAGTGGGACCTCACCATAAATACGAGGGTCAGACAGTGTGTGTGTCATTCACCGTTCGTCATTGGATCAAGCATGTCACCAGTCCTACGAGCCATCCTTCCCCTTACACCCCGGGTGGGGTTACACGTCTATGAAGATAAAGTCACCCTCGTGGAAGACCGTGGAGATGTTTGCTGGTCGCGCGCTGAGACCGTATCGAATACGGTTACGCTACACCGTGACGGCTGGACCAAATTTAAACGGGTGTTGAGCGGCGAGCTCGACGGACACCTCATCCACATAGACAATGCCATCTACGTACACCGTGGACCCTTCTTCCCACGCCTGGGCCGCTACCAAGACCCTACGCGAGGCTTCACCCTAAACCCCGATCTGTGGACAGCCTTCGAGAAAGTGGTGCCTATCGTGGACCAGCTGTTTACACCGGACGAGCGGTCATCAGACGAGTTGGAGTGGGCTCGTGCCCTGAGAGAAGCAGCGGCAGAACCCAATGAACAAATGTCTAGCCATGAACCAGACGACGATGCCATTGATTACCCGGCTAGACTTTGACCACCCGATCCTTTGATCTCACGGGGTTCTCCCTATAAATACGAGAGACAGTCAAATCTGATACCATTCACGTACTGACCATGACGGAGCATATACTACTGGCGTATCTCAGCTTGACCCCCGAGGTTTTCCTGCACGTGTATGCGGTTAAGGTCGATATCATGGAGGAGGTGGGAGACATCTGTGATGCGGACCCTACACAACCGTGCCCGGCCCACATTCGTCTGTCCCGAGAGGGCTGGATCAAATTCAAACGGGTGTTGTCTGGTGAACTGGACGTCGACCTCATCCACTTGTGTCACGATGTGTTTATCCGACGCGGCCCTTTCTTTGCTCAATTGGCTCGGCTAGATGGGGGTACAGTGCATTTCACCCTTCACCCTGATCTATGGTCTGCATTGGAAGATGCCGTAGTAGATGTGGATCAAGTGCTTATCAAGCGGTCATCAGACGAGTTGGACTGGTCATTTACCATGGACACTGCGGAAGCCAACGAAGAAAATCAGAAAGAAACTCCGGCCCAAGATATACCCGTTATAAATAAACGATAGAGCCAGGGTCCATCATCATTTGTCACCATGAAGCGCTGGGAGAAGGTGTTGGATAACTTATACTACAGTCCCGACAGTCCGGCGGCCTATAGTGCATTGTCGGCTCTCTATCGAGCGGCCAAACCCCAGGGGATACAACGTGCCCAAGTCCGAGATTGGTTAAGAAAACAAGACACCTATACCTTACATCGATCTGTCCGTCGCCATTTTCTACGGAACCGGGTCATCGTGGGAGGAATAAATGCCCAGTGGCAAGCGGATTTGGTCGATATGAGCGCCTTTGCCAAACACAACGATGGGAATCGGTATATCTTGACGTGCATCGATATCCTATCGAAGTATGCGTGGGTGGTACCCATCCGGACGAAAACGGGGGCGAATCTCATAGCGGCGTTCAAAGACATCTTCAAGACCGGGCGCAAACCTTTGTATTTGCAAACCGACGAAGGCACGGAATTCCTCAACAGACCGTTCCAACAGTTTCTGAAAGCCCAGAAGGTGTTTTTCTTCCATACGTACAACGAGACCAAGGCTTCCGTGGTGGAAAGGTTCAACAGGACATTCAAAGGCCGCATGTATAAATATTTCACCTATAAGAATACAAGACGGTACATCGATGTTCTCCCGAAACTTGTGAGTGGTTACAATCGAGCCTATCATCGGAGTATAGAGGGAGCCCCCATTACCGTGACCCAACGCAATGAAGCCCAAGTCCGGCGTGTCTTGTACCCCAGGCAATCGCAGCGAACGACGAAGGCGGTGTTCAAGGTCGGGGACCCTGTACGGATCAGTAAAGTCAAAGGTCAATTTGAGAAAAGTTACTTGCCCAACTGGAGCGATGAGCACTTCCTGATTAAACGGCGCCTACCCCGAGAGCAGCGAGTCTATGAACTGGAAGATCTTCAAGGGGAACCGTTGCTAGGGACGTTTTACGAGACGGAATTACAGCCTGTCGTAAAAACACAGCAACTACTACACGGTGGAGCAGATTTTGAAAACGGAACGTCGACGTGGCAAACTGTTTCATTTCGTCAAATGGCAAGGCTGGCCCAGTTCCTTCAATTCCTGGGTCGCTGCCAACCAGGTGAAACGACTATAAAGCCAGACACCACTGCCGTCATCCTTCATTCCACGTCCGACCACAGTGCTATGGACAAACAGCAGCTGCCTCTGAACACAGCGTCTCCCAAAACGCGCAAAGCGCAAGTGGGCTTTGTGGTGATACTGCTAACCCTGCTGAGTGTGTTGTACGGAGGTGTGTTTTACGACGTAGCCTATGTCAGCACGTTACTTAACCAACTGAGAACACCAGCCACCAGTGAAACCGGTCTACAGATAGCACCAGTCAACCCCGTATCGAGCCCAGTCACCACCACACCCCGTGTACAAGCCACATCGAGCTCCACACCAAGCTCCACACCTACACCAAGAACACCCACTACGTCTGAAGACCCACCGGATTTCATCCCTCACAGTGAACAGACAACGACGACCGACGTTGTACCCACCACCATCATCACTCGCAGTGAACAGACAACGACGACCGACGTTGTACCCACCACCACCACTCCAGTTCACTCGTACCAAATTTACAAGAGCGGGTTACCACGACAGCGCATACAGCTCGAACCATGGACCCTCGGTGGCAGCATCCCTTCACTTGCGTCATCGCAGGACCGACGGGCTCCGGCAAAACGCACTTCGTCAGGAAGCTCCTTCAACACGCCGACAGCATGATCACCCCACCCATTGCCCGAGTCGTGTGGTGTTACGGAGAATGGCAGGAAGCGTATGCAGCAATGCCCCACATCACGTTCGTGGAAGGCCTACCCAACCTAGCCGATTTGGAACCCGACACCTTGGTGGTTCTGGATGATCTCATGGCGGAGACGGATGCGCGGGTCACCCAACTCTTTACCAAAGGCAGCCACCATCGACGGCTCAGCATCATCTACATTGTGCAGAATCTGTTCAGTAAAAACAAAGAACATCGGAACATCAGCTTAAATGCCCACTACCTGGTGGTCTTCAAAAACCCGAGAGATACCACTCAACTGCTGCACCTGGCGAGACAGATGTATCCCGGCCGCACACCGTTTGCGTTGGAAGCCTTTAAAGATGCCACAACCCCTCAGCACGGGTATATGCTCTTCGACCTCAAGCAAGCTACCCCCGACCACCTTCGACTACGGACCGGCATCTTTCCCGGAGAGGCCCACCACGTGTACATGCAAAAATAATGTAAACACACCCACAGTGGCTCCCCCAGCTGGAGTGTGTGTTTGATGATGGGGATAATAAAAAGAATGAATACCACAGCATGGCTGACTTTGTCTCTGTTCTCTGAAGTAGATAAAAAGGGCAGAGTTGTGGGTTCTGGCATTAGTTGTACATGATGTCTGCGCGAGTACGGAAGCACGCTCCCACGCTCCGTGTATTGAAGACGGCCCCACCCGAGTTGGTCCGAACCATTGTACGCGGTGCGGACCCTGACCTTGTACGCTGTCTGTGCGAGATCGGGTACAACCTGTTAAAAGGCAACGTACCACTGACTCCGGCTCAGAAGACCAAGTTGGCCAAGCATAAGACAGGTCTCCGAACCTTAGTCCAGAAGCGGATCCCTCAAACACAAAAGAAAAAGGTGTTACAGAAAGGCGGCTTTCTCGGGGCCATCTTAGCACCGTTGGCCGCTTCCGTGTTGGGACCAGTATTGGGTGGACTCTTCGGCCGACAATGAACCACACGAAAAAAATGGTCCTCGTAGAACCACGGTTCCTTCAAAACCTCCAATCGCCCTACCCTGTCCACCTACGGTGAAGACCATAAACACCCTCGATGGAGAGATGCAACAGATCTTACAGAGACCGGGGTTAAGCGACAGTGAGAAAGTACAACGGTACAATGAGACGCTTCAACAGTACATGACGTTCATGGACCAATACAAAACCTTCTCTACCCCACCTCCCCCACCACCACCACGTGACACACCGCCGACCTCAGCACCGCTCCAACAGCCGCCATTACCAGGGGTAGCACCCACATCCCCACAGTGGGTGGAAGACGAAGTGCTGAAGAGTGTACCTGCATCGTTCAAGAAACAAGCTGGCCTGGTATTACAACGGATGAAACAGAATCCTAACATGACTTGGAATGATAAAGGCGAACTACTGGCACAGAATCAGGTGGTTCCCGGCACCCACATGACGGATTTAGTGAATGACCTGATGCGTCAACGCAGGTCGCACACGGATCCTAGAGGATGGGAGGTCTTCGCTCAAGGCTTGAAAGACATGCATGTACCACAGGAATTGGTGGGGAACCCCCACCGCTGGGCTTTATGCAGCGTGACTCACCGAGTCGTGCACCACGACAGATTCCACAACCTTGGGAAGCCGAATGGGAACCGGAGTCACCCCCCAAAACACCACCACCACAACGAGCACCTTCTTTTCAGGCCTTTAAAAAACCACCCTCGATCAGGACACCCCACATCTCCAGAGCCGTGACACGTAGCAAGTCAACGCGACGAACACGACGCCGGACACAACCGCCCAAGGCCTGGAACACCTATTAACACCAACAGCAGCAGCAGGACAGCTCAGTCGCCATGTTTTACCTCATCCTACCCAGTAACAGTTCGCTGGATGTGTTTCCTGACAATACCGTGGCCAAGTACGTCACCCAGTTACCGCAACCGTTGCATTTACCTGGACGATGGGAATGTGGCCTCGTGGATATCCAATACCCTTACTCGTGGTACAACGTGCGAGCCAATGAAGTGTGGTACGAGGTGACCTACGAAGGCAAAAACACCCGACTCACCCTCCCCGAAGGCTAATACGATACCCCCAAGGAGTTCATGGGTGGACTGACACGACTGTTGCATTATAAGGCTCTACGGGAGGTCACGAATACATCAAAACCCATCAAATCCTTTCCCTTCAAGAATCACGTGGACTTCGATTACAACGCACACAACGACAAGGCACAGCTTATCGTCACCGCCAACGCGAGTGTCGTACTGAGTCCTATCCTACAGCAAATGCTGGGTTTCGATCTACGACGTTCGCTGGTCCCACCGCCCACCAAGGCGAGATCCCGATGGATATGAAGTCGGGTATGTACGGACTCTACGTCTACTCGGACGTGGTGGACAACCACATCGTGGGCGATATCAACACACCTCTGTTACGGGTGGTCCCCATTAAAAAGACGTATGGAGATCAAGTCACCCACAGTTTCACCCACATGCTCTACCTGCCCGTACGACAAACCGACATCAACACGATCACGGTGGAGATAAGAGATGACACGGGACGACCGGTGGCATTCGAACGCGGGAAAGTGGTGCTGACACTTCATTTTCGACAAGCACGTGCTCCCCACTTTGCATAATGAAAGTACCTTACGAGTGCGATGCACGCAGCTATATGGACTATTATGCCCAACAGGCCGGGGGTGGCTTTCCGGTCTTTAGTGGTGCACGCATGCAACGAGGACATGGGCTGGGGAACATACTCGGCAGCATCGTCAAACGCGTGGGGTGAAAGCAATCGGCAAACAAGCGGTATGCAGTGGACTGCAAGTGGCCGGTGATGTCTTGGGGGGTACGGCATCCAAAGAATCCTTGAAACGGCGGGCCAAAGAAGCGGGAGGCGTCCTGGTGGCCAAAGCACAACGCACCGTAAGGAATAAAAGAGCTGCCCCACCGAGACCACGCACCAGTCGACGACCGACCCAGCGACGACGCACATCGAAGACCCAGGATATCTTTTCTTAAACATGTCCTTGATCCACGCCGAGTCCTGTCCCTCCACCAACAGTGAATTTGATTTGTGGACCGTGCCGCTCACACAGACCAGTGCCGAACAAGGATTATGGGTGGAGCATCTCCCGCTCTCCAGCATCAACGAAACAGGACTCATCGAGTTCACCATCAGTAATGCGGATACGGCCTATGTGGATTTAGCCCATACATACTTGTATGTGAAAGCCAAGGTGGTCAATGGGGATGGCTCCAGAATCATCCAAGCGGCAACGGTGGGCCCGACGAATCTCTGGCTGCACTCGATGTTTCAACAGGTGGATATATTTCTCAGCGACAAACTCATCAGTGACTCGACCAACACGTACCCCTATTGAGCCTACATCGAGACACTGTTGTCGTATGGCCGAGAGGCTAAAAAATCTCAGCTGACAGCCGCTTTATTCTACCAGGACACACCCGAGCACATGGACACGGTGGACAATGTGGGATATAACAACCGGAAGGCTTTCACTGCGAACGGTGCCTCGGTGGATCTCATGGGTCGACTACACGCAACATGTTCATGCAAGACCGGTACCTCTTGAACAAGATCCCCATCAAAATCCGACTGATACGGGCGCCTCCGACCTTCGCCTTGTTGGCCACTAACGTAGATGGGCATGCAGCTGACTATAAGATTGTCATCCAAGACGCAGTCCTGTATGTCCGAAAAGTGAAACCGAATCCAGCCGTTCAATTGGGACACATGAAAACCTTGGAAACAAAACCAGCCCAGTACCCTATCCGACGTGTACAAACCAAAGTGTTCTCTGTGCCTGCTGGAAATATGGGCGCCAACAAAGAAACCTGTTCCTGGGGGAACTACCCAAGCGATTGATCCTGGCCTGTGTGGAAAATACCAGTTTCAGCGGAGCCTACCCAGAGAATCCGTTTGACTTTAAACATTTCGGCATCAATTTTGTGGCCCTGCATGTGGATGGACAACAGGTGCCAGCCACGGCCTTAACACCGAACTTTGGGCGCGCGAATTTCATTCGAGCCTATCAGAGCCTGTTTACAGCCACCGGTCAAATCAACCAGGACGAAGGGAATTTGATCAGTCGGGAGGACTACGCGAACGGATACACGTTGTTCTGTTTCGATCTGACCCCCACCTTAGAGAACGACCATCAGCTGGCCCTAGCCAAGCAAGGCAATTTACGGTTGAAAATCCACTTTGCACGAGCCCTGGGGACCACCGTCAATGTGATCTGCTACGCCAAGTTTGACAACATCATTCAAGTGGACAAGGCGCGCAACGTCCTGTGTGACTTCTCCACCTAACATGGATACAGACCAGATAACCACCGTGCTGGAGAATGACCCAGAGACACGTATGGTCTTTCAAGGGGTGTTCGCCCGAGATGTGTTCCCATTAGACCGTATGTATCCTGCTGCTTACGTTCTCAACACGGACCCGATGGATCGGCCCGGTGAACATTGGGTGGCCGTGTACTTGACAGAACAGCAGGGGGAATACTTTGACCCGTACGGCCTGCCACCCCTCCATCCCGATTTAACAGACTTCATGGATCAAGGCACAGAGACGTGGTGTTGGAACAGTCAAACGTTGCAAAGCCTGACCAGTAGCGTGTGCGGACAATATTGCTTGTTTTACCTGTACCATCGATGCCGGGGAAGGACCTTATCTACCATCGTACAGATGTTTGACGAGTACCCCAAGGCCGAGGACCGCGATGTACTCGTATATGACTGGGCCGCCCATCATTTCAATGTACAAGCTCCGTTCTGGGCTTAAGTTCTTTCAATGTACAAGCCCCCTGTTCTGGGCTTAAGTTTACAAGCCCCCTGTTCTGGGCTTCAGCTCTTTCAATGTACACAAGCCCCCTGTTCTGGGCTTCAGTTCTTTCAATGTACAAGCCCCCTGTTCTGGGCTTCAGTTTTCACGTGGTTGTTCTCACGTTGTTGTTGTTACTGAATAAAAAACAAAATGAGATCTCACCAAAAAACCCTGTCTTGTGTGTTTTCTATATGAGCATAATGCATGAAACTGGCTTTGAACACCGTATTAGCCAATCAGTGGCCTAGAATGGAGCCAAAGCTAACCCATCCATGTCCAGAAAACCTTTACCCTGGTGTACAAGAACCCGGATGTAGGCGCGGACGTAGGAGAAAGTATCCCAGTACCCGGATGTAGGCGCAGACGTGAGCGAAATTCTAGTACCCGTCCATTGGTTCTTTTATCGATCGCTGATTGGCTCTTTTTCTCTACCGCTGATTGGTCCAAATGGAACTGCCCATCCTTCCCCGGTTAATTTACAATCCCCTTTTTTGGGGTGCAAGCTCTGTATATTGATGCCGCAACATTGTTGCTGAACCTTGCCGAAAGGGAGACCTTGGACCTTTTGACCTGGATGTGACCTTTGACCTTTTGACCCGACAGTCATCCGCGCACTGCCGGTGATGCCGCGCACTTCCGGAGAACCCGCGCGCGCGCTGCGGCCGGATAACCCGCGCGCGCTGCGGCCGGGGCGGGCCGGGGCGGGCCGAGGCGGGCCGGGGCGGGCCGGGCCGGGCCGGGACGGGGAAAACCCCGGAGGTTGAACATTCAGACGTCTATGGGGAACATTGGAACTCTTCTGTGTTCGAAGGTAGTTTTAGGGAAACCCGGAAGTGACGTCTGTGCGAACAACCCACACCACCACCCAACCCCGTATCGAGCCCAGTCACACACACAAACCCTCACGCATCCCCCAACATGCCTGCTTTCTATACTACGACCAGACTGCGCATGCGCATGCGCGGACGAACCCTGAGTCCAGTCGGATGCTGCTTCACAAGAGCTTCAACATAAGACCTCAGACGACGCCATCGGACCCATTGTGACCCCTGTCGGCGCCAAAATGTCTATTTCCATACACGTTCTCTACTGCGCATGCGCAGAATGACGTCAGTTTCACGTCACACCCAGCCCGTCGGATACTCCCTCACGACTGCTTTACATTGATACCTCACTCGACCCCATCAGACCATTAGGGGCCTACCTAAACCCCAACACGTCTATTTCTATACTACGGTCAGACTGCGCATGCGCAGACTATTGACAACGAACGACACACTAGCCCAGGCGGATGCTGCCTCAGGACAGCTTCAAAGTAAGACCTTATACGACACCATAGGATCATTAGGGGCTCACCTAAACCCTAACACGTCTATTTCCACACCCGTTTCCCAGAATTCCCTGTCTGCGCATGCGCAGACTGTTGACAACGGCCGAGACCCTAGTCCAATCGGATGACCTCCACCATAAACCGGAAGTGACGTCATACCTACATCCGGGTGAAATTTGACCGAATTTACGCGCTCCCTACTACTATTCAATGCTCGGTCGTAAACATACAGTTAAGTGTACCGGTATTTAACAAACTGTTAAGCTGTTCTTTCAGCACAAGCGTTGTCTTGTTTAAACACAAGTTTCTGTTATAAACAACAATATAGGCGCCCAATTGTTGCAATACTCTCATAATTAAAATAAGACACAAGCTTGTGTTGGCAGCAACAGAAGATAAGTTCATACTACAGCCAGCCTGAATATTTTTTATACATTTTAGGGGCCATGTAAAGTTGGAAGTTGAGCCATCATTACATCTAAAGCAATATCCACAGGTCATCTCAGTGAGCAAGTCCGGCGAGCACTTTGCAGGGTATGTTATATGCACACAAAACACATATGTGATTTTTATCGGTCTATCCGCACTGATTATTTGAAGTCTAAACAATATAGTTGTTTAGAATCATAGTATTTTCATAGTACTTCCCAACATATCAAGTTTTCGGGGGTGAAAATATTTCCATGAACGCGTGTTATGCTGAAGACGATTTTGAATTCTTTCACTCTAGCTGACGATTTCACATCGGGAGATTTTCCGAAGTTGGGATGACAAAGCATTGTAATTAAAAGCAGAACTAAAAAACACAACGCACCCCGCGCTGACATGAGATCTGGAACCAAGGTACGGGTGCAAAAACAGCTCTTTGAGGATCAAGATCACGCGTCTGGCCCGTCTCATTTTGCAGCAAGGTGTACGTTATACTTAAATCTCATCTTGTAATATATTGTACCTTGTTTCTTCAGATTACAATTTCCTTCTTTAGAAACCATGACGATATTCGAATAATTTAGATATATCAGTCAATTCCATGACACATTTCTGCGTTCGTAATATCCCGAGGCCACCTGGCTTCTCCGCGCAGTTGTGGCCCGACCTTGACGCTTCAACCATACATCCCTAGATCGTGGAGAAGCTCTGTGATTGATCAATAATCAGAACACGGAAACGAGTGTTGGTCCCAGATCTACATGAGCGACAAATGTAGACGAGGAGCGGTTGTTATAATTCCACATTTTCATTAGATTGGATGACAAAATACACTTCCTCCCAATTTCCTTCCTCGTTCAGCTGAGGTGCAACCTAACCCAATTTCCAGTATAGATATGGTGCATATACGTGAATATTATTTTCACACCGAAGAGAGAGATTTTCTAGTTCCTTATGGCCATTCTCTGTTGTAACAAGCACTGGATGAGCGCAAAGACCTCCGTCGAGGCAACAGGGTCCGTAGGGGAATACATCACTGAGTAACATAGGGCCGGATGCCAAGCTCAATTTTGCATTTGTTGGACGTTTACTTCACCAATGGTAATTAACCTGGGGTTGATGGTTCCCCACTAGCCAGGGATGTGGAAGTCGCATTCCCAGCAAATAATTTTTGTCTGATTTGACGTGCTTGAAATATTGGGGTATGGAATAGAGTATATTGATGGAAAACCTGGAATAATTTCATAATAATATAATAATATCCTAATTTCATAATAAGGAAGGTCGCCTGTTTTTGACAGCATGGTAATTCTTCTTCCCTCTCTACTAACTGATATCTATACTATCAACCTACTGGACGTAACCATTTCTTCAAACGAGGATATAACAATTGCTTGCTTATCGCACCTAAGCGCCACTACAGAGTTAATCGTTTCCGCAATTGAATATCGCACCTACGCGCCACTACAGAGTTAATAGTTTCCGCAATTGAATATCTGGCAGGCCAAAATTCTCACTTTTCTCGGGGAATGAAAATGATGATTCCTTTATGGCGATAAAATTTTACAAAAAACGAGTATGTCGACCCCCTGTTTTTTCCTCCTTTTTAAAATGCCCGTTTGACGGAGAAACTTTCACATGTCTAACAAGAAAATCATTTCGTTTGTTTTCTCTTGATGGTGGGTCGAATTTGACACATTTTCGTACATTTTATTGAGTTTTTCAGAAAAGTTGAAGAAGGTTTAAGGAGGATTGTGCGTCTTTCCTTTTCAATTTGAATAGCTCACTTGTCTCCTGGAATAATGGCATGAGCGTGCCCATTTGGAAAATATATACTTTTACAGGGGTTTTGTTAACATTTCTACATATATTTAAGGCCGAAGACCTGAACCCATGTTTATTTTTAACCGCACATGACTTAGGTGTGGAATGCACCCTACGTGTAACTCGTGAAGCATGATGGGAAGTGGAACCCGACTACAGAAGCAAGGTCCATTGAAATGCATTGCAATGAGGGTTCCCCATTATTTCAATGTTGTCCAGAATGTGGCTTCAAAATTTCGTCGCATGTACTATATTGGCCTTTTTAACTCAGTTTTATATTTTTTATAGATAGGGTCGTTGGGATTTTATTATTATTAAATTAAGTTGTTGGTCCATATATATATATATACCCTTCCTTTTATGTCTCTAACCTCGCCATGTCATTAAATAACGCATTTGGAGTTTGTTTTTTCTACATGTTTTTTAATCATTACAATTCCGTACAGTAGGATATTTTAAATCAATATGTATGTTGTACATCAAACTCAATGCAACGATCTGGCGCGCATAATTTTATCAAATTGAAAGCGCCACCTAAATTAAAAACAGACAGACAGACAAAATGTCGTCGGGAACCATAGCAAACCGTATTGGAAATCACATGAGTCGTGGGTTCCCCATATGACAATTATTTGGCGGGAGATTTCACGTTGCTCTCCTAGACCTCCGTCTGATCGACGGAGGTAGAAAGCATTGTATTCCGTCGATAGAAGGTCTTGTCGAAGCAACACTGTGCTTATAAAGAAGTGGTTACGGTAATATATACGAAAAACTGTTCCGTTACTTTACGCTAGTAAAGCCAAATATATTAATTTCTTTATTTCTGCACAAAAGCTCTGTTTCGTACAGGTACAGTTTACCCAAGTTTTATATTGTTTTACTGATCGGAGTCGGAAGTGACGTAAGACAGCATCGACTGGAAACTGGGCTTTCGTCGGTTTTGGCTCTTTCGTGTACATTTTGCTATGTACGACGCTGTTGTACGTCACTTTTTACTCTAAGCGTTAACAGTATCAAACCCGAGTATTTGTTAGGTACGAAACAGTTTTTTGTGCAGAATTAAAGGAATTAACTTCTGGTTTTACTAGCGTAATACCTAAGGGAGTTATCGTAGCTACTCCGTTGTTTAATTATCATGGAATTAAATAAAGTGTCGATTCTACCGAAAGTCATATTTCGATTATTGATTTTCCAGACTCAGTGCAAACTATAGAACGGAAAGTAAGAAAAATGCCACGGTACAGGATCGAGTGTTCATCCGCCGAAAAGAAGGCTATTCAGCCGCCGAACAGAGATTGCGCAGTAAGACTCTTCACATTTGTTCCGTAGATCAGGACCAAATCATAGGTAAGCAGCATTGCATCATAACATCATAAGGCGCATTGTGGCGTTCTTGAAGGATTTTGATCACTATATTTTTTTCTGGAATGTGTTTCAGAAGGGTTACTACTTATTTCATAATCTTTTATGACTTTTTTTGGTCACCTGTCGTTGAATTTAAGCTTTTTATTGTGAGTCATACAGCCCAATTATTGCCAGTAAACTCGTTATTGAGCTTAGGGCTCACGTGACCGCATGACGTCATGTTGGTGCGTCGTTCAGGTTGCTATATATTTCAGCCTGCATGTGGATAGGCATTTATACCTCTTCACATATATCGTCGTATTTATATTACCTAGAACAAGACTCAAAATCACGGATCAAGATTACTTGGATCCTGATCTGCATAAATTGACACCTTGACATACATTGCCATATCAGTTGGAACCAGTACCATTGGACCGATAAATTATACCTGATTTATATACGAGTGGGAAATCTGATAGTCGACTTGTCAAAGGCAAATTTTTGATTGACCCACCACCTATAGAATAGAATTATCCACTGGGTTGAGGACCTATAAATTAGATTTTTGTCAAAATGCCACCACCAATAGAATTACATTTTTCTTCAATTTCCACTGAGACGAGAACCTATAGATAATTTTCAAAATTTATTTACCACCACTCATGGAAATAAATTTTTGATTACATTACGGATGGGGATGGTCGTGCTGCACGTGGTGCCACTGTTGATCACGGCGTTGAGGGCTTTTTTGAAACGGAAAAAATGCGCCAACTTGCCATCAAAGATTGATTTCATTTGATCAATTTCGTCTGCTTCAACTCTGCTAACTCTGCCAAGTCAAATTGTCGATGAAAGATGAACTGGTAGTGGCCAACCTCAAGGAATTCCCAAATGGAGAGAATTTGGAAGGCCATTACGAAACAGGTGTGTGGGTTACGGACCTTTGGAAACTCTCAATAGACGACGGCTGTCCAATGAATGGCGAATCTGAAGCATTTAATCATGGGGTATACTTTTCTGTTGTTTTAAATCTATTACTATTATCAAATAAATATGTCGAATATGAAATTCTCTCCTCGTAAATAAAAACTATGATAATTGTACAGAAAAATAAGAACCTTGGAAAAACCATCGAATGTCCGACATCTGCAGGGATGAGATTGTATATCCAATATATATATCTGATGAGCGTAATTATCGACAATAGTGCCACTGACGATATCGCCAATCAATGAAAGAGCAGGTGCACTTTTTCCTTTATGTTCTCAGTTGGCTGTCGAAGTAAATTAAATAGTATTTTTTCGTGCAGACTTCACGAAAGATATCTTTCAAGATTTCTTTCAAAATTTGATTTAGAGTTTTGCCTGAAGAAAAATTGCATCATTCCAAGATCTCAACCATGTTTAGGCCCACACAGTTATCGCGGATAAAAGTTGTAGTCGCAGCTCTTCGCAATTGCCGTGTCTGGTATGTATTCGACTAACTTTCCAGATCCATCATGTTCATAGAAGTCATTTGCTAAGAGCCGTAATTTATAAAAGAAAGAATGCTCTGGAACGGGTGTTCACACAGTAACGAGGTGACGTTACGGTAGAAACGCTTCCTCATGTTCACTTGAACGTATGTTTCTGCTGGAGTCGTTACTACTTGAACGGCTTCACGTATCGGTGCGAACGAGTTCGGCGTTCTGAATTGTGACATCCTCCCTTAATGTGATTGATAAACCTGTCACACTTTTATTGAAAAATAAGTATGAAACCATCTCGTTACAAACCGCCAACAGGACTTTCTGCAAGGTTCTGCAACGTCAATCATGGGGGACAACTCTGTCAAGGTGTGTTCGATACACAGCCAACAGGTGGCGTATTTGAGACCCGTAGGTCAGACGAAAGAAGACACAACACAAAGATGTGGTAACTTGTATATCCGAACAAACTTTCAGCAACACCACAAGAAATAAATAAACGATTTTCCACCTGTGCAAGGTTCACCCACCACGTATGGAAAGGAATTAATCCATCAGTGGAAGCTTCACCCACCACCCATGAAAAAGGAATTAATCCATAAAGCCACCACTCCTGTAATAGGATTTCAGAACCTCCCGACGACCCACAGAATAAAAATTGAGTTGCCATACCTTTTTTAATGGAACAGCCCTAAGTTGTTCTGTATACGCCCTCGACGCTCCTCTCGTGTCAGATTGACTACTAAATTCTCCTTACCCATTCCAGCTATGTAACACGTGGCTATGAGAAAAGTTCCGTAATTTCCGGTTAACATTCAAACAAAACAACAACATTCCCACATTCTTGTATTAATAATTGTCATGGTACTATAATACTGGAAACATGGGATATTTTAGTAGATATGTATTTAATTGAAGTAATTTTACGAATAGTCATATCTATTATACGTGTCAGTATTTCCCTGCAAATCAACACCATCTTTTCCGGCCACACATTTTATATTCCCGTTCCGGTTATGACACTGAATTTTTTGGTATTGTTTCAGTTTCGCAATCAACTTCGGCTATTTTTTTGGTCCCCCACCGCAACCCGCCCGGGGATTGTAAAAGGAGTTTCGTCCGTTGATGTCCGTGCGAATTCTCGCAAGTGTTAGCTTTGAAACGCTTTGTCAGATTTCTCCGAAATTCGGTAAATGCATTCCATGCGACAAGATGTCGATTGGTATTGCGTTTCAGCAAGATCTGCCTGAAGGTGGCCTCTAAGGTTCGTTCCATCCTTCTGTAGATGCCCTTGCGAATCCGAAATTCGGCATATCGTTCCTTGCGATAAGCCGCCTATATTGGTATGGGTCTCACTTCCAAGTCTCGTATTTTTGTCTAGAGGGTTTCATCAGAACAATGCATGATGGGAGATTTCCCATGCTCAAGTTAATTGTAAAATTGAGAATAAGTTTTCTTTTTAGATTTTGTTATAAAGAGTACACTTCAAAGTTTAATTGCTAATAAAAAGCTGTAAGATTATGTAATATTTCTTCAATATGGCGGAAAAGACAATATCAAGGTAGGTAACTCTGGAAACTCGGATGGGCTGTTTTCCAAATTTTCATCATCCGGTGTAAATGACGATGAAAAGGAGCTGGCGATGACCAATCCAAACGGTATTTTTTTACTCTTCCCGACATTCTCTTCGAACATAGAGTAGTCAATCATCTCTCAGTTGGGAACGTCATACAAGTTTCAAAGGCCGAACTGGAGTATTTTTCGTAATTTTCATGTTTGGAGTAGTGGATGTTTGTCAATCAACTTTAGGTTCAGTTTCCTACAGATCTTCAATTAGTCAGGCTTTTTTATACACCATTATGTAGCTGAAATACTTACAGTTTTTTTCATATACAGTTATCGATATTCACATCAATCTTTATTATGATCAGAGGGTGTTTGTGATAGTGTATCAATGCCATTTGAATGGCTCACACAAAAACTGTTTTCAGCGACCTATTGCGCTTCAGCAAGATCTGGCTGTACGTTCCGACACTAGGGTTTGAAACACTTTGTCGGATTTCTCCGAAATACCTTGCCTTTCCGGGTCCACTTTCTACTTGCGCCTACAGGTGGCATCACCTGGTGGCAACATGTAAATTTTGTTTCCGGGCAATAACTTGGTATCATGTAAGCATGCTTGCAAACATATTTAACAATGAATCCCCACCACTCATATACCAGCTAATACATCATGAGTCAAACAGTAACTCTCATTATGTATGGCAAGCAGTAAATGCCTCTCTCATCTATATCCCCGACACGAATAACACTCTCAAAACTCAGCTGCCATTTCGGCGGGGGACATAGCATCCCCTGGCTGCTTGTTTCCCCTGGATCTCGGTCTAATTTATCTTTTGAGAAATGTGCATAGTAGCACAATTTGCTGTATCTTGAAGGCTCAAAAACATTCAACTACCCGTCGTCATGGAGGAGAGAAAAAATTACTACACCGGCTTTTCAGATTGTTTGTACAGACGTATAGTCTGCACAAATATGGCATTTTACGGGAAATTCACACTGTTATTAACTCTGAAGTATTTACTCGTGGAACAGTAAATAATTCCACAAATCCACAGTTTAGATAAATACGTCAATTCAATTTTTCCCAGTTGAACAACAGTGGCTCAGTGTGTAATCTGGTGTTACTGACTGCTTAGCCTTGTCGAGCCGCCTCTAACATGATGTCCCGTGTTTCGTGGCCTCATTTTCATTGTGTTCTGGTAATTTCACCTACAGAGGTTTAGCCAGTATAGTGGACAGGCTTACCTGCCGGTTAAAACCCTGAGAGAAGTCGTCTATCACGTCCTGTCAGTCCCAAGTCAAGTCCTTCTCTGGCTTCTTTACAAAGCCCGCGAGTTACTCTCATTGGCCAGAGGGCATCAGCGCCCTCTACCAAGGGGAGATAACTCTATAATAAAGCACTTCCCTGCATCAATCTGACACTATTCGTTAATAGTCTATTTATCTAAACTGACAAGACAGTGAGAAAACCTATTCTCACTACACCCTTCTCCCTTTTCTTTTTTGGGGAAGGGCATACCAGCGACTGACAGAGTCTAAAACTCCAGCAAAGTATTCCAAATGATAAAAAAACATACCATAAAAGTACGGAACTGTACCTAAAGCTTTCTCTACTTTGAATTGGGCTAAAAACTGGACATAACCTAAGAACAATCTACGTAAAATTAGTCCGTCAATAAAATACCCAACCCAAGATCATGGAAGCTGATCTCTAACCCCAACCCTCAGGTCGATTTTTCAGCAGACCTTTAATTTGCCCAAGGAGATCCAAAGGAGCTGGAGCGAACTGGCCCACTTTTGGTACCAGTCCGGCTCACTCTGGAATCTACCTTTCCCCCCAACCTCCCCTTCCCCTCATAAATTAAGGGCTCACTCAATTTATAATCTGTCAGCCCCCCTTAAATTGAGAGACTGGCTACACTATACAGCCTGTCAAGAAACAGACTGACTACTGAAATAATGGCCAGACTCTCCTAAATTGAGGGACCAACCATATCAGACAGTCCGAGAATAAGTTTGACAAAATGCACCTGACATTTTATAATCTGTCAGCCCCTCTTAAATTGAGAGACTGGCTACACTATACAGCCTGTCAAGAAACAGACCGACTAATGAAATAATCGCCAGACTCCCGTACATTGAGGGACTGATATATCAGACAGTCTATCAAGTTTTGACTAATGGCAATAACTATCAGACTGTCAGCACTCGGTGAGAGCTTGATCAGTTTGAAAACCTATCAGTCCCTATTACATTGAAAGACTGGCTATAATCAGGCTGACCAAGAAATAACTGCCAGACTCCCCCAACTAGAGGGACTGGCTATATCAGATATCCCATCAAGAATAGTCTGACAAAGGCAATAACTGTAAGACACTCAGTCTCTCAATAGTTGATTGACTGGCTAGCGAACATAGTCTGAATAAAACAGTAACTGCCTGTCGGTCCTCCATACATTGTGGGACTACTCATATAGCTCAAGGCTTCAGGAAACCAGTATCCTCTGTATGCGTCAACAGAGACACACACATGAAGAATCAACGCATGTAAAACACCCGTGCACAAGGTGCCGCCAACACGTCAACTCAACATGTGGATGAAGCTGCAGGACCAGAAGGAATATCGGAATCCATTGAACAGAGGTGCACTGCGTTGCTAATGTTACTGCATTGCCAACGATTAATTAGCCAGGGTCTGAATAAACATATCCAAAATAATCCCCGAATTTGATCAGACATAATGCTTCACAGCGAGCATTTAACCAAACAAGGTCAAGGCTTGTCCGATGTCTGACTTTTATTTCAGACCCTGATTCATTAAATTTAAACCGGGATGACAAACACCGGCACATATCTCACTGGGGCCTCCATAGAGAAGACACAAACAGAGTTGTGGCCACAAACTCCCTGACCCTGTGCCACCAACATGGATTGCCCCGTCATTCTCTCCCCTTGTTAAATCATCCCTCACAATTCGCACAACTCTCCTCGGCAAAAAACTCATGTAGCATCCACGTAACTTCCATTTAACACCATTTAACCATTGCCGAATGATGTGCCAACCGTGAGGGCTGAACCCACAGATAAAATTTAACCCAACCCACCATTCCACAACCCCATCCACTCCACTTTCACTCAAGTCTTTCTCCTAACCCCCTAAAAAGTTGAACATAACTCCATCACCCCACCACGCAACACACACTGCACATTTTCCCAACACACATCACATGTTCTCCCAACACACCAACTAAAATAGGTACACACAACACACTCTACTAACACTCAATCTACCAAAAATAATCATTCTAAAATATAGGCCCACACATCACAAATCAACCAACACACCATTATCCAACACCCCACATTATTATTCAACATCCACACATATCACAGATTTCTTGTCCGACATTTTATCATTTTTTTATCTTTCCCCACAAAAACCAAAAAACAACCTACACAACATCAAACCAAAATGCCACATCACCTACATCAAAATAGAAAGACATCACCAACATCAAAATCAACCCAAAACAGTGTGCTAGATGGCACCACATGCCAATGCCCACTGTCAATCTGCATTGCCCCCTAACATTACCAATGCTAAAAGAGAACTAAACTAAAGCACTGTCCAAACCGGTCGTCATGCATTACCATTTTACTTCAGGAACCCCCATGTTCCCAATGACCAGGGCCTTCTTCCTAAAATCAACGACACAGCCGTAAGCGGACAGGAAGTTCGAGCCCAGTAACAAATCCTGAACCACCGGGGCTACAATCATGTCTCCAAAACAATTAAACCCTGCAACAGAAAGGGGAACCTGTCGAACCAACATTCCCATACTGGCCGTACCCTGAAATGCACCAGTTAGCTTAATGGGAGTAGATGACAGCCCTGTAAGCCCTAACTTTTCAAATAAGTCCGGACTCATGACTGTAACCTGAGAAGCAGTATCCACTATAGCTCTCACTGGAACTGACCCGACCCTGACCGGAACTACCATCGCCCCCTCTCGAGCCCCAGACACAGTAATGCCTCTAACGGCAGCAGTCGACCCGGCACCATCCGACAAGGCAGGTCCTCCCGTGGTAACCAACCCATCAAGATTAGTGCGAACGGGGCAACTCCGATCTATGTGCCCTAATTGGCGACAAAGATGGCACCGTACTTGGGGCCATCGGAAGCTCTTATGTCCATTTTGTCCACACGAGTAACAGGTAACTCTGTTAATAGGGGCTTCACAGGCTACCGGTAGCTTGGGAGAAGTAACAAGTCTCACTGGAGACTCACCCCGACCCTCCCGTAAAAAATCCCCTCCCACAGACTCGATTTCCGTGGAAACTAGACGGACCCCTGCTACATTCAAAGCTTGATGATTATACAGTGAGGCGTTCACACATGTCAACGCCTCCTGAATAGTTTTGGGGTCTTTCTCCATAGCAAACAAAACTACAGCCTGTGGTTCATGACAACCTTTGAAAAATTGCTCCACGGCCATCGATTCGACTAACTCACGTGGAGCCCCCGGATACCCTTTCACAGCTAAATGAACACACTTATAAGCAAAATCAGCCAAAGTGTCATCGGCCCCTCGCTCCTTCACCTGCAACCGATGTCGAATTGCTTGAGGAGGCTCGAGATCGCCATACCGTTTGTCTAAGGCTTCAAACAGCTCATCAAAAGAATTACAAACTGCTTTCGGTAAGAAAGAGTAATACTCGATGGCCTTGCCATGCATGCACTCAGTCAAACGCCTTAGAGATTTTGCCTTGCTCCACCTCCGATCTTGAGCTTCTAATTCAAATTTAATTTTAAACGGCGACCAACCTTTGGCATCGCCGGAAAAAAGTAAGGTTTTCGGAAGTGGACGGCTGCTACTACGTGTAAAAGGTGATGCCGAGGCGCTACGGCCACGTGATGTTAAAGGGCTGCGGCTACGCCAGCGTACTGTTGGAGGACCACGGAGAAGTCGACGCGATCTCAAACTCGCTTTATGTTGCCGGATAGGCTGCGAAACATTTGACCATATTAACTTATCTCCCTTGTCCTCCTGACCAGAAGCAATGCTAGAATGATCAATGGTTTGAGAGGAATGGCTACCTTTGTGCTCCTCCCCAACCTTATTATGTGAAGGGACGAAAGGGTCCGAGATGGGCACAGAAGGGTGCTCCACCCTCTGATGATGCCCTGACCCCTCGCAAGCTTTCACCACCCCTACATCCGTATAATTTGCATGCTTGGTACCCTCACCAGCATTGCATTCCCCACCCCCCAACCCCGGCGTTTGCACATTGACCATAGACAAACTTTCCTGCTCAACGTTACCCGTTGACAGCCTAACAGAACCACCACCAGCCTGCACTGAACTAGCATCAACCCCCACCCCTCTAACCAATGGACTAGTCCCCTGGCCTTGCATGATGGTCATTATCATTCCAAGTTGTTCCCCCACTGTTCCCAACTGAGTATTCAGCCCTGTCAATTCCGCTCCCACCCAGTTCTCCAGTTTACAAACCTTATGAACACAATGTGTCAAGCACTCAGAGATCCCCTCCTGGTTAGGTACCAGTTGACCGATTCTGGTAACACATAATGCCTGGTTAGATACCAGCTGACCGATTTTGGTAACACATTCTTTCTGGTTAGTTGCTAGCTGATCGATTCTGGTAACACATTCACCCTCGTTAGATACCAGCTGACCGATCTTGTTAACACATTCTCGCAAGCTCTGAGAGAGACTCTGAACATCAGATTCCCTTTCCCCCCTTAAATTTTGTATGTGATTTTCCATCTCAGTTCGCAATTCCCCTACATGTTTTTCAGTTAAATCTGAAACATACTCAGGACAAATGGAAACATCTACCCCACTAATAAGAGAATTCTCCATCGAAGAATTCTTCTGGAATTGTTCAATATGTGCCGTTGATACGTCTACTGGTACCAGTTCTGTCATGGTGTTAATTGTGGGACTCCACAAAAATGCAAATGAAAATATTCAATAAACTGCAATATTCACTTCCAAAATGGCTGCCATGAAATAAATTTACCTGTCTTACTTGATTTGCCAAAATACTATTAACCAGACTCGCCTCCAATGGTACAAATCTAGCTACAATAAATTCCAACCAAGCTGCAGGAAAAATGAAATGCGCAGCTCAAAATTTACCGGTCAACCAACTTGACAGCAATGGCTGTACAATAAATTCTGTTTTCTATATAAAACACAAATAAGTAGTTGTGTCAACTACTCACACTCAGTGAGTTTCCACTTCAGAAACTCACTGAAACAAATGAAAAAATGAAGCACTTATGAGCTGAACGCACACACGTTACCACAGTCAAGGCGTTCTAGTGTGCTTATTCAACTCCAACCCATCAGAAAAAATGAAAAAGAACAAGACCCCTCAAAACAAGGGCATCACGCGTTACCGCAGTCAACGCGTTGTTGCAACTTCCCTGTGAAGTCCAAAAACTACAAACAAACCAAACCAAATAAAATACAAAATAATCACTGTCGCTAGTAGCCCAGTTAGTGCCTAATGGCTCAATAGCATGTTTGTTGAATACCAAACAATCTTCAAATGGTGTCAATCAATACCAAATGAGACGGAGTTATCAACAATCAGTCCATTTCCCCCCCCAAAAAATCAAAATTCACCAAGTTGGCATTTCCAAATCACCAACTAAATTATGGTAGCATATTTAATAAATGCTCTTCCAAAATCGGGGGCAGTGTTGATGCCAATTACAAGCGTCTAGTCCGTCATTCATAATCCAGCCGTCGTCCATTAGAGAATATCCGCGTCCATAATCCAAAGACCTATTCCATTTTCCATATAACAGTATTAGCACCAAATTCAAAAAGACAATCATAGTATACATAAACACCACTTGTTTTTATTTTATTTTTTTTTCAACTAAATGTAAGAGTGTGTGTTTTAATAAATACTAATCACTCAACCAAAATCAGATGGTGTCACTTGACACCACCAGACCACAATGTAACTGAGTGTAGCGCCGATATGTCAACACTCAAAAGAAAAATTTTAATTTTTTATTTTTTTTGTTTTCAAAGTAAACCCAAGAATGAGTGTTTGAAAAAGCACTAAACTCTCAATCAAAATCAGATGGTGCCACTTAACACCACCAGACCACAATCAAATTGAGTGCAGTGTTGATTTGTCACTCAAATGTCAAAATACAATCAGAGTTTGTGTTGTAATAAACACCAAACAATCAACCACATCCACCAGAGCAAAATCTGATTAAATATGGTACAAGTTTGTTAACATCCCACCACCAATATATTGACCGTTTATTTAAACTCAAAATTTATTATTCCCAAAATACTGAGTGTATTTCAGCAACACTGACCACTCACCCTTTTTACAGTGTAAGTCACCATTGAGTACACCATCAAGGTTTACAGTTTATATTGACTACCACAGAATATGAGGTCAATTCAATTTGTACAGTGTAACTCACCAAATCAGAATGAACACCAGCAATTTCCCAGGTAGCATTCAGCTACATGTAACACCTCACGAAAAGCCACGAAGTTAGTAGCCAAGCTCTGAGGATAAATTTTAACCAAGTCCAAAATAAACTAGGTACCACTATATTAGCAAATCTATTGAAACATCAATTTGAATGTTCTATGCCATGGCTAGCAAGAATTTCAATCAAATGAGAGAAAATCCCCCACATTCAACGTAAGCACCAGCTAATCCCTCGCGCAATAGCTACCAGGCAATAGCCAGGTGAACTTGACGATGAAATTGGGCGAATTCCTAAAATTACTAAATTGAACTCTAGCCTTTAGGCCATAGATTTTCAGTGAATATCTCAATCAAATTAACAAAAACTGACCACCGGAAAAGTCAATGTAGTTTGACCGATAATACAAAGTCAAACTATTGCTATACATTTTAAGTCGACCACACCAGTGAAAAATGGCCAACAGAAATTGACAGTGCTATAGACTCCCACGAACAAGTCCCAATAAGACAACCGTGCAAAACTTCACCAGTGACACAGCAAGAATGACAAATTCAGGTCACAAAAGAAAAATCAATGATGCAAATACCAATCTTGCATCTGAACCAGAATTTGTCAACAGCACGACTGCATGATCCTGACCCTGTACCCCAAACTCAATCACCGAACCGAAAGGAAATGACTAATCTGACCGCGTTCAGTCACTAAAACTTCATCCCATGCTCAAAATCTTCTTCAAAAACCCCAACATTACCAACCCAATCACTGAGCACATAACAAATATAATTATCATGGGACACGACTATGAACAAAACACAAAAATACACATATGGACACACAAACAGTAACGGTACACATACATAACACAAACATTAACATATAAACCATTCAAATATTGCACTTGTCAAAACCTTTATCCCAACTTCTAATCCTAATTTTCCCTACCAAATACTATCTCTGAAAAAGCAATGCATCAAAATTCACCAAATCATACAAAACTCTAGCTAAATCTAAGGTGCAATATTGAAGGCAACCAGCAGGCAAGTTTGCCCGCTATATTGGCCGTCTAACCAACCTAAACAATTACAATCCTATTCCTTTTTATTCCCGAATGTTACCCTTCAAGTTACTGTGGTTGTTGTTGTTGTTCCAAATGAACAACAACAACGTGTCAGTAAACTCGCAAAATTTTCAAAAGGAACGCGAACTCAAACCAAATTGTAAACTGGGGTAGTTCAAAATAATCCCGCTTCACTCGCGATAAATTATATCAAGACAAATATGGCAAAGAAAGCCGATCTGACGAAAGAGAAGACTATCAAGGGTCCAATTTTCGTCACAACACACAGACTGTTTTTGGCTCAAACACACTGTTTTTGGCTCAATTCACGGAACAATCATTGCCAAGCCATACCATATACTGCACAGAGCTTGAGAACTATTGCCGTATAATCATTAGTTAACAACTAATGAAAGTCCACGCATTTTCATTTGGAAAATCCGCCATTGGAACAGCTGTTCAACTCCCCCAAAAAGTTCAAAATTTCACAAAACCCCTTCTATAAAGCAACATATCGACCCAATCGTAAATAGCAGTCAACAAATTTGTCAGGACTCGGGAATCTAATTTTCACAGGCAAATTTTCACAAAAATACAAATTACAAGATGGCCGACCAGCAAAAGGCAAACTTACGCCAGAATCGCCAACCAGATCAAATTTGTCTACAACGGACCAATTTGAACTGATTAATTAAACTTCTAGATACCAGTTCTGGTAATTTCACCTACAGAGGTTTAGCCAGTATAGTGGACAGGCTTACCTGCCGGTTAAAACCCTGAGAGAAGTCGTCTATCACGTCCTGTCAGTCCCAAGTCAAGTCCTTCTCTGGCTTCTTTACAAAGCCCGCGAGTTACTCTCATTGGCCAGAGGGCATCAGCGCCCTCTACCAAGGGGAGATAACTCTATAATAAAGCACTTCCTTGCATCAATCTGACACTATTCGTTAATAGTCTATTTATCTAAACTGACAAGACAGTGAGAAAACCTATTCTCACTACAGTGTAAATATGCAAACGCCGTGAGGCACAGACTAGACTGATTTAAAATCGCTACAGCTCACTCGAAATTCTTTAAAAAAAATTTTTTTTAATGATAAGACTAAACATGAGCATATATAATGGATTTTAGGGAAGAATACTGATCAAAATACTTAACTCTTCAATCGCAAAACATCTGCAGTTGTATTTCTTTATTTACCGTACATTATTCCCCTCGAGTCAGGGTTAATATTTGTGTGATTGTCTCAGCTCCTACGGGGGTCTTTGGTCATGCAGCTGCCATAAAACTCTGAAATCTGAAATGAAGTCTGTCTGCGGAAGTGGATGTCGGTTACATGTAGCTCCGGTGCATACAGCATTTCTCTATATGTACGAACACATCCTCGGTGTCAAGTTATTCCCTAGCTCTGGAGAAAATACTGGACGACTCATATTTTCCGAAACCGTTAGCCACAAACAATAAAAAAAATCGATTCTGTATGATTTTACATTTGTAGGTAAAAATGAAGTAAATCATCAGCCCATGTTAAACAGCCAGAACTTTCTACTGCAAATTGACATACGTGAACTTTAGTCAGGAGTGACTTACCAATGTGACTAACCACCAAGCATCTGTGATCCTCCACACCATATTGAAGCATAGCCATGACCAAATGATTCTTGACAACTTCCAACATGAACATGGGCGCCGCCATTTTATAAACAAGTCAGCCTGGCCTGCACTCAAAACTACTTCCTGGAGCAAACTTTCTCCAGCCCAGAGACCAGACATCTGGTTTCCATAACGTTTTCGGCATTAATTAAGGACAATCTCACATTGAGACACCTACTGACATCTAGTCTGAATTTCCACCAATCAGCAAGCTACAGTCCCTTTGATCGGGGATATTCTTACACGAACATTGAGCGGCAGCAGGAGGTGACATCATTTACTTTATTTTTACCTATATGCAGCCCGTATTTATCGCAAACTGACCAGTTTTCGCTTCAAGCCAGAACAAAACTCCGAGCGACCACTTCTGTTTTGAGCTCGTAACGGCACTGCGTTTCACAGCCGCCGGTTTCAGCAGACCGGCTTCGAGTTCCGAATTGCTTTGTGGCAAAAAGTTGACAGTTTGGTGCAAATAATTGCTCAATACGAAGGTGAGATGACAGTTATGTTACTGCTTGTGACAACTGTCGTCAGCAGATATGTGCCATCCAGTATTTTCCAAACAACTGGGGATTGGCTTGGCGCCGGGGCCTCCTTGATCGTACATAGTAGAGAAAGGTCCCACCGGAGCTACATGTAGCTCCTAGGAAATTCAGACCATCTTCTGTCATTTTCCATAGTAGGGACTGATGATCCCAACATGTGCGTGTATAAGGAAAACAGAATTTATTTGCATGGTTAAAAATTTCTTTTGATGTTGGTTGCCCAGTAGTGGTCATACGTTCATTTTCATGTAATGATAGATCTCGTCAAATGCAGAAAGCGAAAGAAAAATTAATCTGCAGCCATTATCTCGTGGTAGGATGCGCGGAATGTCTATGACTTAGATGCGCATTCTAAGATGCGGCCTGACTGGACGAAGTCGCTACAATTTTTGCAATTCGATGTTTCGGGGACAGGCAGCGATGTTTCGATGTAATTCAGTAAAAGCTCCGCACTATTGTAAATGGCACATTACATATTCCATCTTCACCTGGTGATACAAAATAACTCTCGATTGGATACTGTGTTGATCGTAAACCAAGTTGTTAGATATTATGTATATCTCTGCGTCCATGCGATAGCATTATAAATTCATTTTGTCTCGTTCGTATAGGTGATATAGAAGCTGTGCTGAATTTGGATACATACGTACATACTGCTGTCTGTACGACCAATACGGAAGTATACGTACTGAACAATAAAAACTACTACAGAATACTGACAAGAAGGAGTCCCAAAACTGTAGAGTATTTGAAGCAATTAGTTCTTCACAAGCTCAGATGTAGATCCACAGCACAGGATTCATCCCCGCTTCCGGTTATGCGCCACCTAGCGTCGAAACTGGAAGGAATGATACCTATGTCAAAAGCGCGAAAATGGAACCGAGAACCTCTGGAAGACAAACAGACAGAAATCTTGACAGACCAATTGTCTCAACTGTACATGAAAGAGAAAGCCCCCTTCATCGACCCATTTGTGCCAGGAGCATTGTTTTATAGGTTGAGATCAAACCAGAGATGGGAAGTTCAAGAAAACAGGAGAAAACTTCTCAACACGACAGAAACGCCATTGTCAAGAAACACAAGGTGCCCAACTGCTTTCCGAGGCCGAGTTCCTCGGAGCAGACGACAGCTGAAAGACGTAGATCCCGGAGTGGTTTTTGCCAATAAAGAAAACAAATCACGAGAGACTGTAGAAATTGACAAGTTTGAGCGAGAGGAAATGAAATTCCGACTATCTGGTATATTGAATTCTTTTATCGAGAAGAAGACACAATCGAGACAGCAGAGGCCACGGACAGCACATGATCTTTCTAACCGCGCGCCAGCTAGTGGCAAGGTAAGAAGGGCACAGACCGCGATGGGCAAGGTCAGAGAGCCTGGCCAGTGCATCCAATCGTTCCGGACAGAGCTGGTTCAACTACAGCAAGTCCAGCTCAACTCCAGAATCCAAGAGTTCCTTCGTGAACTTGAATTATCTGAAAAGTCTGTTAGGTCTATGCCACGGACGAACAGACAGGTCAGCGCAGAGAATAACTTAGATTACTACGACTGGGAGACAGGAAATGCCGCTCTTTTATCCTTGGAACGAAGACTTGCTGCCTTCTATCAGAAGTTCGATTCCAGGTGTCATCATAAATCGGAAGAGTGGAGACCTTCTCTGAAATTGAAGAGATTCCATATGGCGGTAAGGCGGCAGTTTGACATATTTTCTCTTCATATAAATCTGTGTTTTTGTTCTTTTCTAGAAGACCCTGATGGGCACGAGAACCCTTAGTTCGAGCTCCCTATGACCCTTCCCGTCAGACGACGAATACTTTCTGAGAGATTGTCTGGCTGTCCCTATTCCCCTTGTTCCCAGGGACGTAGAGCCAGAAGGTGGTAGATGAGCTTAGTAAAACTGACATCATGTTTCATATAGTATTAACGAATTTCCAACTGCGTATAGTGTCACGAAGACTGTTCAAAGTTCTGCAGCTGACATGCGCTGCTCGGAGTTTGACATTAAACTAGATAACCAGTTTGACATTTAACAAGTCTCCCCGATCACATTCTGCCCCACCTCTCACCATTTTTCTGTCATTTTCCCTGGTTGTTTCAACAAATAAATATTTTTTACATCATTTTAAGAAATCTCTGGAAAAGCCTGTGGCGGGAGGAACAGTTCTGGTGAAAACGAAGCTGTGTAAATATCCTGACGATGACTCAGACCACAAGCACGTCCGACGAGTGGTGTTGTCTGGAAACGGTTTAGAAACAGATAACATCACGTACCGGTAATAAATGGAAAGTTTGCCAGATATAGTCCATTACTCATGGAACCACCAGACATTCAGCAATGAGGAATGTCGACGCTTCTCAGTGGGGGATTTGCACGAAGCCAACTATCCAATGAAATTCTTTGATTGCTACTTCCTATTTGTCGATTTTGGCAAAGTTAACCAATCAAATGGCGGAACCAGCATTTCCGTTTTATCTTCTGGTCCTAGAATAGAATATTCTATTGATATGGTGAAGACAAACCATTAAACATAAGATCTTTATATTGTGTACCGTATATGTCTTTATAATGTATTATCTGTAGGGTAACACTTTTAGTAAAGCATAGATACTTCAGTTCTTTGCTGATAGCAGACTAGCGTTATGTATTTGTGAACGTCAGTGGGACGAATTTTATCACTTAAGACGATGTGAACGGAAAGAATGACCCCGAAAATAATGTCTCCCTCCATATGTTCTCTCTAGAAAAGTATGTATAACCTGAGTTGCAAATCAGGAAAAATGTCATAGCTGGGTTAAAAGATAGGATCCGGACATCCTTTCCTATCGGACATTCTTTCCTTTCATATCGGGAACACACGACCAAACTTTCTTTGACAATTTTACAATGTTCGATGTAAACTGGTTCGTGTGTATTAGGAAATACGGCAAAATTTCATCTGTTCTAAACATTAACATGAATTACAACACATATACGGGAAGTGGGAAGAGGTGCCGACATACTGACTGCGTCATATGACTTCACAGAATAGTCTTCTGGTAAACCTATTCTAAAGCACATACCAAGAATCTAACGATTCGTGATATGTGTTGTATCTCAGGTACGCTTTTATTGCACCTGTTCATGTAGCAACATGGATGATATGACCACACGGCCCCTAGCACCGGCATAAGCGGTATTAGATACAAATCTAGAGAGCTATGATGGAAATGCTCTGACAACTCGTATACTGGTAATTGGTGAGCTGTTTCGCTGTGACAACTCGTACATTGGAGATTGGTGAGCTGTATCGTCGTCAGATGTAAATGACGGCAATTAACACAAAAGACTAGTCTGTAAGGCCCGATGTCGACCCAGCATCAACTTCCCACAAATGCCAACATATATCAAAGACCAAAAGGTCTGTACAGGGGGCGGGCCTCGGGGACGAAACGTCCACCAGCAGAATCTCGCCATATACAGGTGAAAAATTACAACACATATAAGGGAAGTGGGAAGAGGTGCCGACATACTGACTGCGTCACATGACTTCACAGAATAGTCTTCTGGTAAACCTATTCTAAAGCACATACCAAGAATCTAACGATTCGTGATATGTGTTGTATCTCAGGTACGCTTTTATTGTACCTGTTCATGTGGCAACATGGATGATATGACCACACGGCCCCTAGCACCGGCATAAGCGGTATTAGATACAAATCTAGAGAGCTATGATGGAAATGCTCTGACAACTCGTATACTGGTAATTGGTGAGCTGTTTCGCTGTGACAACTCGTACATTGGCGATTGGTGAGCTGTATCGTCGTCAGATGTAAATGACGGCAATTCACACAAAAGACTAGTCGGGAAGGCCCGATGTCGACCCAGCATCAACTTCCCACAACCCTAACACCTATCACAGTCAGAAATAATTGTTCGTCTGAGAAGTCTAAGAACGGAGCTGCGCAAGCGCATTGCATAGTCAATCTCTCCTCTGCATCGCGTGAATTGTGTAAAATGTGAGGTAGCAAAGGTGTTGTTTACAATGCCCCAGGTTTTCAGTGTAACAGGCCATACAAAAAGTAGTTTCCGGTTGGGAAAGGAAGCGATATCATGCTATTATCTAGTATCGACGGGTTTGACCGAGTGTTGGTAGAACGACACCGTCTGAAGCAGATGCAACAAATCTCCCATGATCGACCTGGGAGGTCAAGAAAGTGTGTTCTATGTATTTCTTCAATAGTGTGTCTGGAATATCCCTAACTTGACAATATCGCGATGTTTGCTGAATGACAAACCGTCGATGTAGCAAACTTCAACTTCAACCGGAGCGGAAGTATCAGCAATTTAATCGTAAATCTTTGAACCAAATTGTTCTTTTTGTGACCGATGGATGCTTTTTCATCTGACTATTGATTGCTTCTTGGTTTCGCGATATTTCCGCTTGAAGTTGAAGTTTACGAGGTCGACAGTACCATTTGTCAGTCAACAAACATCGCGGTGTTATAAAATTAGGGATATTACGCACACGTCATAAAGAAAATAATGTCATCACACTTTCCTTCTCTCTGAGATTTGCTGCTCCTGGTTCAGACTTCGTCGCTCCTGTGGCCGGTGTGTTATGTTTTAGGGTCAGAGAATGGTATATTTCATGCCGGTTGGGTGCTTTTTCTTTAGTTAGATAAGTTTTTATTTCATATTTGCATGCATTGCTCTTCTAAATAGCATCTTTTTCTTCTTCGGGAGAGTATATTTCTTCTCCAGTTTTGCAACTTTTCTACCGAAGCTTTGGAAAGAATGACACTAGGAGCGAAATGATGGTCCTTATAATAATGTAGGTCCTGAAACAGGTACCGCAGTTGTAATGCTGACATAGTCTTTGTTTCATGACTTCCACACTCATGAATCGGTAGAAGTGGTCCGGGGGTTCTCCCGCGGGGAAATTTTGAAAATTTACCCTTCATTTTACGCATTTTCAGAGAAGATTTGAGTGTAAAATTTTTCTCAATTTTCGTCTTCTAAAGTCAAAGTCAACTTCTAACACCTGTACAAAACAAATGTCACTTCATCGATGCGTAAGTTGCCAAACGCGGCAATTTCCAGCGCTATTTAACGGGGGTTTTTTGATCGAAAAAAAGAGGCGGATATCACATGAAACTGATAATAATTAAGACTGTGCTGATCGTTGTTGGAGTTAACACTATAGATAGAACAAACACTGGCAAGAAGTTGGCACTTGGCGTGAAACTGTAATTCAAAACTAGCTACGAGATCTTAGACGCTTCTCTACTAATGTTCGATCCATTTCAAGGCACTTCTATCATAATTATTTGGGGGGGAGGCAAAGTTGTCCTTGGCCCCCCTTCGTTGAATACTAACCCCCCCCCACCCCCTCCCCCACTCAAGGGGATGAGGCGCTGTGTCCATTGCATTTTGGCCGACTCACCGTCTGTATGGTATACAACATGTCTTTGAATCATAGCACACCCAGTACCGGAAATAATTTTGTTCCATGGGGACGTCAATGTCTTCGTCCACCAGGTCTTCACAAATGGTGAGTGTGTTGCGGAAGACGCCGCCGAGGAACTTCCGTTTGATGGTGTTATGTGCCATCTCGTGGCTGTATATAAGTGGTTATATTGTTTGAATACCGATGGCATTTGCTGGTGTTGTAGAGGTAGCTGTACGCTCGAAACTGCTAGTTCCTGATATAGCGAGATAAATCGTATCTGTCAGGAGATTGCATCATCCGGGTTAGTTCCGACAGAACTTCCCCAAACCGGTTTAGGCCCGAAGCTAGAACTTCGGGGATCTTCGGTGCATGCACTGATATTGTCAGACTGGGGTGGGACTTTGAACGAGCAAGACGTACATTAAGAATTCGGGTTGGAATGGAGGGAGGATTTTAATGGGGGGAATTTTAGCTCTCTATCGTTCTGGGTGTTGCTAGGCGGGGCGCACCTTGCTACCAACTGGTGTCAGACGTAAAATTAATTTCGTTTCACGGTTGAGAACCAATTTATGCCTGGAAGACTGATAAAAATTTCCGGTAAACAAACGCGGTATAGAAGCCGGCCATTTTCTCTCTTTGTTCGCGTGTCCCCCACCCCTGTGGTTTTGGTCGGCTGTCCACGGGTAGATTGAAGATTGAATTGTTTTACCGAGAGAAGGCCATCCTGACATGTGGGCTATTCTAGTGGACAATTCTGTATGAATTTATTCACGGCTGGCGGGCTGTCGATTGTGTTAAACAATTGAGCACACGTTTTCATGTGTTTTCTTGTCTCGGCTGATAGGCTAGCTATGCGATAGTGAAATTTATCAGATCACACCGGTATGTGTGCTTTTGAGATCGGTTAGGCGTTTTCCCCCTCTTTCGTTATGAAACTAGTCGTGTGTTTAATTCAGTCCGTGCTATCAAATATTTTTCTGGTATATAGCCGGCTGAGCTTAACATTTCTCGTAAATAGTGTATCGGTCGTATGCATTCAATAAACTTGGGGTTGCCGTATATACAGTATTACTGCCCTGTAATAGACGCGCTGTGTTATTAGTAAGGCCAACGTGGTAATACATTCGGCACTATCGACAACACATAGGGTTGTGTGATATAGCAGTTTTTCGTTTTGCCGCTCTTCGTTGGGAACCTAGTGTTCAAATTGGTGCGTGCTATTAAATGTATTTCTGGTATATAGACAGTTTACATGTAATTAGTCAACAGTTCTTGGGAATAGTGTATTTATTCTATTTATTTATTGAACTTGGAGTCGCCGTATATACAATATTATTGTCCTATGATAAACGCGATATGTTATTAGTAGTGGCATTTTGACCGTTCGTGGCCAATGGGTTGGTAAGCCCGGGATAAATTGACTCAGTTGTTTATTGAATGCGATTTGAGCCTGGCAGGGTTATACAATTTTCAAATATTTTTACTGGGTTATCATATAGAGCTAGTTTATCGGGGAGATTCAAATTTTTATGGAAGTTTTTGTCCATTGTCACTCCAGTTGTTGCTGTGTGATGTTGTCTATGTGCTTCTGTATGATTGAATTGTATTGTTTCTGAGATTGACTTTTGTGTGAGATTTCTGCTATGTGTTAGTATCTATGGGTCTCTGGATTTGAGACTGAAGATTTTGCCGACCTTTAAGAGGAATTTGTGGGAGGAATATAATTGTGGGTTGATAGTAAATGCCCATATTATTCGCGGCCCAATTTAATTTGAGAACGGTTGATTTTGTTATCTGATAACGTTTTCCCCATTCTGATACAACGGAAACGTGTTTGTGTTTATTTCAAGATATTCCTCGAATGGTAGATTCTTAATTTGGATACGTTTATTATTTCTTCTTTCTCGAATGATCTGTGTCGCCAGAGATACAGCTATGGAAGGCCAAATGTCCAAATATTCAGAAACTCACAGTTATTGAATCGAAAACCTAAGTTTTCAAACAGAAAACTTAAGTTATCAAAGAGAAAACCATGGTTTTCGAATCAAAAACTTAAGTTTACGGTCGAAAACCTAGGTTATCTACCACATAATCCCGAGTTTCTCTTTCCTTAACCTCGAGTTTCTATTTCTCAACACCGAAAATCACAGTTGTCACTAGAAAACTTAAGTTATCGAATCGAAAACCTAGGTTTTCGAATTGATAACTTAAGTTTACGGTCAAAAACCCAGGTTATCTAGCAGACAACCGCGAGTTTCTCTTTCAATTTCGAGTTTCTCTTTTATTTTTGGACATTCGTGTAGAAAACCTAAGTTATCAGTCGATAACCTAGGTTTTCGAATTGATGGCTGGCGTGAAGTGAAACTCGACTTTCTAACTTAGAGTTTCGATATCCGGGTACTCTGGGTTTCGCGCCTTTTCCGATTGTTGATCAATCAGAAATGCAGAGATAACCACGTGGCGAAATTAATTATACGGAATCAAACTGCTCGCACTGATATAACATTCACTGCCTGTATTAATCGCTGTTGACCCAGAGAGTTATGTCGGTCAGTCAGCTTGACAGGATAGCTGAATTTCAACTAGATTATTTCTCCCAATTCAGTCTGCAGCATATATATATATAGCTATTAAACTGATTAAAGGCCTAGTTCTGAGTACCAATACACAGTCTATGATAATGCTTGTATAAACTAGGCTCGGTCATACAGGATAGCATACATTGAATAAATAATCTCAGTTATCCTTTTGTTGAATACATGTTGATTGTGTGGTTCTGTCTGACGTTTTGATCAGTCAACATGCGGGAAAGGGCGCGAAACCCTTAGTACCCGGATATCGAAACTCGAAGTTAGTTAGTCGAGTTTCACTTTACGACAATCGCAAATTCGAAAACATAAGTTATCGATTGATAACTTAAGTTTTCTACACGAATATCCAAAAATAAAAGAGAAACTCGAAATTGAAAGAGAAACTCGGGGTTATCTGCTAGATAACCTAGGTTTTCGACCGTAAACTTAAGTTATCAATTCGAAAACCTAGGTTTTCGGTTCGATAACTTAAGTTTTCTAGTGACAACTGTGATTTTCGGTGTTGAGAAATAGAAACTCGAGGTTAAGGAAAGAGAAACTCGGGATTATGTGGTAGATAACCTAGGTTTTCGACCGTAAACTTAAGTTTTCGATTCGAAAACCATGGTTTTCTCTTTGATAACTTAAGTTTTCTGTTTGAAAACTTAGGTTTTCGATTCAATAACTGTGAGTGTCTGATTATTTGGACATTTGGCCTTCCATATACAGCGACTGAATATGTTGGCTGTCAAACTGATTTTGCCGACTAATTATTTTTGAGATGAGTAGTTTGTTTGTCCTGAGTGCACCCTGGGTTTCTTTAGTGCCCTATTCATAAGTAGTTGCACATTGAAATAGTGCAAGATTAATAGAAGTTGCAACAAAGCGTTGACTGTGTGGTAACACGTGTTGCACTTGCTCTAGATATGGGTCTTGTTCTTTTTCTTTTTTCCTAATAGGTATAGCTGAATAAGCACATTAGAACGCGTTGACTGCGGTAACACATAGGTTCATAGAAATGTTTCATCGTTTTGAACTTGAGCATGCACATGTTTAAATATGTTTTCATTCACTGAGTATGAGGATTTGACATTGCTAGTTATTTTTGATGTCAAATTTGGTGTTTTGTAGTGGACATACCAATGTGGGCTGTCTTTCATTTGTTTCAGTGAGTTTCTGGAGAGGAAACTCACTGAAAGTCTTTGATATATTTGAAGTTATTTGATTAGATTTTGATTTGGTATTTCTTATTCTTTTGACTTGATTGCATATACCGTATATCATTCCACTTTTGTTAACATGGCAGATTTAGGGCCCATGGATGTGTCAGTGGCTACAGAGGAAGCACTGCAAAAGTGGAAAGGGGTGGGGAGTAGTCGAAGTACACGTGTGGTAGCCTTGCAGGAAGAGGGTAGGTTGGTTAGTTTTAAGGATTTTATGCAGGCAACTCAGTTTAGTGCCGGGTATATAGCCCATCTAGTGCTAGAGGGGCAGGTAATAGGTTTAGACTTGTCGGGAAGTCCGGAATACATTAATGCTTTAGTTGACCGTTGTTTAGAATCATGGAAAGTTAGAATAACGGCCCAAGTGGATGCATTGGATGTAGAAATGAGCCAGTTGCATGATAATATCAAGGCATATGAGATTCATTTAGGCCAATTGGATGAAAAGATAGATATTCATGTACGCCGATTGAGTCAATTGGACAATAAGGTCGACCAACTAGGTCAACAAATGGTTACACAAATAGGTCAAGTTGATGGTAAGGTGGAGCGAGTTGATGGTGAGATGGAGCAAGTAGGTTTAGATATGAGGACTGTTGTTGCATTGCTTAGTGCTCCAAGCAGGGAAGGGTCAGGGATTTCATCACATGCGACGTCTGGACAAACGGTGGACGCTAGTCAGGCTGGTCAGGCGGACCCAACACATGAATAATAGACCTGAACAATTGGTTGAGGGTGGGGGAGAGACTCCAAATCAATTGAATGCAGCCCCTGTTCAACAGAATGAACTCCATGATCAAGTGAATGCATCAGCTGCACTTCCCGACCCCTCATGTCCACTAGATCTGAATAGAACAACAGGACTGGACGCTGGTCTGGCGTTTCCAGATGACACTAGGGATGTAGATAATGTATTTCATCAGTCCCCGCCCAGTGGTGGAACTTTAGCGCCGAACTCCCAATGCCCAGTAAATAGGAATGGATTGTTATTAGACAATGCTATGGTAGGGGGGCAATATCTCCAAAGGGATATAGATAATGGGATTCTGGTCGATGTGCCCGCTACTGATACCGAGGGGGAGGTTGAGGCCCCTCCTAGTAAATGTAGCGGATGCTCGTCCAGATCGAGATCAACCGAACGACATGTATCCCGAGAACGCTACCGTAGCCAAAGTCCCCGGCTTCCCAAGACTTTAGTGTTTTCAGGAATCAGAGGGTACTGGGTTCCATTTAGGGTTAACTTTGAGTTGGAAGCCGAAAGTAGAGAGGGGAATAAAGACCAGTGTCTTAAGAAATTAAGCGATTGTATTCATGGCGATGCCATGGTGTTTTACAGCTATCCATCGGAGGCAGTCAAAACCTCGTTTGATATGCTCTTCAAAGCAATGGAATGCCATTATAATAGTAGGGAACCTCTGCGTGCAGTTAGGCAGCGTTTGCAGGCGGAAGAGCAGGGTCCCGAGGACACTTTAGAGGAGTTTGCTTTTAGATGCGCTAGGTTGGCAAGGGACGGGTATCCGAATGCACCGAAAAAGATTATTGAGTCAGTAGCGGTGGAACATTTTCTTAGGGGGTGTAGGGAAATACAGGCTGCGAGATTTGCTATGGAAAAGAGTCGCACAACAATCTCGGAAGCCTTGACTTATGTGAACTCCTCACGATATAATCTGAGTGACTTGGGTTTTCAGACAGTCACATGTAGGAGGGTTAATGTTGGTTCAGTGGGGGAGGCTTTTCCTGATGCTTGTAAGTCAGAAGGAGAAGGGATAAATAAGAGGTCCCCTCGCCGTCGGTCATCGCGGCCCTTCCGTCCACCGCGACTCTGTTACTCGTGCCGTAAACCCAGTCACATAAGCCATTTTTGTCCTGTTAGACATGGTTTAGATAGGTGGGCTGAATTGGCAACTGCAAATGGTGGTGTGGGGTCGTCCACGGGGGACGAGGCAGGCGTTACTGAACCTACTGCAGCAGTTAGAGATGTTACTCTGTCTCGTTCCCAGATGTCCATTCCAGTTAAGTTTGGTTTTTTCCGGTGACTGCTGCGGTAGACACCGCCGCCCAAGTCACCGTCATGAGTGAACATTTATTTGCTAGGCTGGGTCTCCAGGGGTTGACGTCTTCGTCTATTCGGTTGACTGGTGCATTTCAAGGAATGACCAGTATGGGAATGCTAGTTCGGCAGGTCCCATTATCCATCTCCGATTTTCACTGTACTGGATATATAGTGGTGGCACCCTTGGTTGACGACCTGTTGCTAGGCTTCGACTTCCTGTCAGCCTATGGATGTGTTGTAGATTTTAGGGATTAACCCTTGGCTATTGGGGACACCAATGCTTTTGCAGTTTGAATTTTTAGGGAATGATGACTTGTTTAATGTGGGCTCCATTTCGCTCTGCCAGTAACTGATAAATGGTGAAGTTAGTTGATGGGCCATTGGTGATACATTTTGTGTATGCGTCTGAAGAGATGTAGAGTGAGTGAGTGAGTAGTAGGGTTTAACGTCGATTTCAACCTTGTTTCAGTCATATCACGACGGCGTCTACATGTGCCAGAACACGAGAGTGTTCACAGTTCCTATTACCCTGGACACTGAGATGTAGTATAGTGTCAGCTTTGTGGGTATATAAGGATATGTGCCATCACGTGTATGCAGTGATGGATGTATTGTATTAGGTTTTGATTTTCTATGTGAAATTATCCTAGTTGGGGGTTGAGTTGATTTTGTTGTACAGGATGTTTGTTTGAGGCATTGTGGAAGTGAAAAAAAAATAAAATTTAGACCCAAATTGTTGGTAATGTGTTATGTAATGTAATGTGTATTTTGGAACTATTGTTCTAGAATTATGGTGTGTGTTGGAGAACTCTGGTGTGTATTCGGGAGTTGGATGTTTTTCGAAAATTGTGATTTGCGCTGCAGCGTTATACGTGTAGTGTGTTATGAGAGAATTTGATGCGTTATGGTGAACTAGGTGTATTTAAGTATGTGAGGGAGCCGGGCGCTGGACGTCTGTGTTGGATGGTTGTTGTGTGGGAGAATTCGCGTGTATGAAGATTCTGTGTGGTGGGTCTGCGCGTTAATTGTGTTTCTGTGTGACTCCTGATTTTATAACTGTGTGTTCTTTGTGGGTTTTTCTGTGTGTGTTAAGCTATGTGACACGTTCATGGGAGGTCTATGTGGTGAAGTTAATATATTGAGTGACTTGGAAAAGATATAGTATGAGAATATGTAGTGCGGGTAGCCATGTCAGAGAACTGGGGTTGAGGAAGACGTCCCTCTTCATCCCATGTCTTCGCCATGAAGCCCTGGTGAGAGTTGTCTATCCGATATCTTGTAGTACGCGTTATGATTTATTGTGAATCCGGTGGAGCAGGATAGCCACCACTCGGGGAGTGAATACATGCGTCATTATTTGATTATAGTCTCAACCCTCTTCTAGTTATGAGCTTAATGATTTTGTGAGTGTGAGCTTGATACCCGTGGAGGTGTAGCAATTATGGTTATGTTCTTCTTATACAGATATTCTCTCTGGTGGGGTAGCCGTTTGCGAGGGCGTATGTACGTTGGGATCAGTGGGCGTGTGGTGCGCAGTGGTGCGTGTGGTGCGAATAATATTTTTGAGAATTAAAGTGAGCAGTCCCATGGGGCTGATTGTATTTATTGGGGTCGTGAAGCTGGTAGGCTGGCCCGCGGATTATATTTTTGAGAAATAGTGATCAGTCCCATGAGGCTGACCATTTGAGCGAGATTTTTAGTGGGTTTGTGTGTAATTATAGACAGTCTGGTAATAAGACTGGACTAGTGGGTGGTTACCATTTTATTGAAGTTGGGTGAGTAGTATTGTCTACCATTTTAAACTCAGGTTGACCTACTTATTTGTTCCCCCGGGTAAAATTTAAGGGGGTGGTCACGTGGCGATCACGTGATTAAGGCATGTCCTGACTTGTTCTGTGGGGGTTTTCCCACAATGTCGTTGACGTCCGTGTCTCTTCGGTCACCTCCCGAAGAGACACGGAGGTCACCGAAGAGACACGGTCACCGAAGAGACACGGAGGTCACCGAAGAGACACGGAGGTGACCGAAGATGTCACGGAGGTCACCGAAGAGACACGGAGGTCACCGAAGATGTCACGGAGGTCACCGAAGAGACACGGAGGTCACCGAAGATGTCACGGAGGTCACCGAAGAGACACGAAGGTGCCCGAAAAGACACGGGGGTCGCCGAAAAGACACGAATGTCACAGAAAAATGTATAAAAGTGGGAATTTTTAGGGCATTGCTGCATTCATTGGCCTGCTTGACCAACCTGCCTCACCAGCCTGCCTGACCAGCCTGAGCCTGCCTTACCAGCCTGAACCACTCTGACGACAGGAGCTACTTGCCTGAGCCTCACCAGCACCCGTAAGAAATGTTTTATATAATTTTTTTTATTTGTTTATTTATTTTTGTCCAAAATGCCCACTTTCGCTACTATTCGTACTGATCACGTCACTGATGACGTGAACAGCCCTCAAATCGGGGTCTACATAATGTTTTATATTTATTTTATGAAGCTGGGATACCCCCCCGTTTCAAAAAAGTATTAATGTTTTATATTTATTTTATGGAGCTAGGATACCCCCCCCTGTTTCAAAAAAGTATTAATGTTTTATATTTATTTTATGGATATCCCCCCCTTTACATATAGAGTTTCAAAAAATTATTTCACTTCCAAAAATTATTTTTTAGGCACATGATGTGCGGGACCTCGTGTTAATTTTGTGCACCATTAGAAGTCCCCTTTCGGGATTAATTGGTTGGTCGTGAAAACGGCCGTTTTTTTTATAGCAGGCCTATTCCTACTCTTCCAACACTTGTTGCATGTCTTGTGGGATGATGGTGACTCGTTTGGCATGGATGGCGTACTGGTTCGCCCGCTCGAACATGTCGATGATGTAGCATTCACTGGCCTGTTGAAGAGTCATGACGGCGGAGCTCTGGAATCGCAGATCGGCCTTGAAATTCTGGGCAATTTCACCGATGAGACGGTGGAAGTGCAGCTTGCGGATCAGAAGCTCTGCATTCCTCGTGTAACGGCTGATTTCTTGTAGGGCAATGGTTCCAGGCCTGTATCTGTGATGTTTCACTCCTCCCGTAGCTGGGGAGTTCTTCCTGGCTGCCTTGGTGGCCATCTGTTTTCGGGGCGCTTTCCCTCCAATGTATCGTCGTGGTATATTCTTTGTGCGTACCATGATGATCAAATCCGTGTTGTGCAACTTTAGCTTAGAATCTCTGGCTTTCATAGGCGCGGACCTCAGCGAAATCGTTACCATTTTCTTTTCAATTAAAAATCCACAAGACAAAAATGTGTTTCTTGCCGATCTACAAACCAGGCTAATTTTTCAATGCACCAGCGTTGATGTATAAAAAAATAAAAAATAAATCAACTTTGAGAAGTTTTAGTGTAATCCTAAAAAATTCTTAGGGCTCACGTATAGAGAGCTGTCAGTTTTTGCCATTTTCCTTTGTCTGAAAGGGCCACTTTCATCTCATCATGGTGTCAAAAGCTCGGTAAATTTGAAATAAATGCGCCTACGTCTCTAAAAAAGCTTTAGGATTTCCCCTAAGAAGGTTCTAATGTGATCCTGAAAAATTTACGAAGTTTATCCACGGGGAAGTATGAATTTTTACGGCCAAGCCCTCTACTGTCAAAACAGTCCATTCACGCTATGTATGTATGTACAGCTATGACGAGACGGGCCGACCACTAATGTAGGGTGTTTACATCACGTGACTTAAGCAGGGGACATGCCGCGAACGACGACATTTCACACAGTCAGTGCAATACAAAGGCGAAGTTTGCAGTGCTCGTGATATAAAAGGCACACAATAATTATATCAATATAAAGCTTATTCATTCGTTTTTCTATGTGCGAAGTTTAGTGAAAATGTAAGGGTTATTGATTCTGAAATGGACGATTTAATCTCGGAAGGTCGAGGCGAAAACAGCGCTCGCCACGATGGCACATAGATTTTTGTGATTTTCGCGAAATCGGACATGAAATATATCATAAAACCCGGCTGCCAGAACTTAGAGGCAGACATGAAATGTTATTCTAATCAGAATCAGTAAGTCCCAAATTGACTGAAACCGAATGTGCAAATTTTTAAACTGTATTTTAAAGAAAATATCTGCATTTGACTGAAATTTTCGAAAAAAACACACAAAAACGTTGGATTTTACGCTGTAAATCAATAAAATCGAGTTGTATAAATTTGCACAAATAGCTGTGAATCGCGGAAGTATGTACGAGGAAAAATAGGTAACTTATTATGCTTATCCATCTGGAAAACCGAGCCGGCTTTTTATTCGAAAACTGGCACCACATTTCGAAAACGACAGTGTGACGCAGGTTTGTTGTAGCGCGCATTCAAGTGAAAGTTTGAACACGACGGATTTTATAGATTATACCATTTATACATGTTTTTCAAAGTATTTCATGACATGGCGAGCTCGAGTTACAACATACCAGATATTTTAAAAGAAGAATTTCATTTAAAGCCGATAGAACCGTATGAAAACTTACCTCGCCTGGTATTTTGTTCCGTGGCTTTTTTGAATATCGGACCGGTTGTAATATTTTTACCCTCGGCAAGTTTTGGTACAGCTCACGCGTGAATCCTTGCATCGTTGTTTTACATAGTAGATTGAGATCACTGTAAAGTCCAAGGCATTCGCTTTTTAATCATCTCTGGTTCCGCACATCATTCATAGATATTTCACCCGGTAATGGTGCTTGACCAAGGTTTTGTATACCAGCTGATTCAAACATCCGGTTCAATTCTCAACCTTTTGATTGGTTAATTGATATGTGTATATTTCGCAGAACAAAATCACAGTGGCTTGGGTGGTGTGTGCTTGTTGGATACCCATAAACAGTGTATTTATAGAGTTACATTGTTTGGAAACTACCATTTCTCAAATAATTTTCCGTATGTTTACATCGTTTGTAAACTACCATTTGTCAAATCATTTGAATACCTGCATTTGACAATAAAACTGAGAAAAAATAAAAAAATAAAAAAATAAAAAATAAAAAAATAAAAAAATAAAAAAAAGAATGAAAAAATAAAAAAAAAATCAAAAAATCGGGGAGTAGTAGACAAAGGGAAAAGGTTAATTGATATGTGTATATTTCGCAGAAAAAAATCACAGTGGCTTGGGTGGTGTGTGCTTGTTGCGCACTCATAAACAGTGTATTTATAGAGTTACATTGTCTGGAAACTACCATTTCTCAAATAATTTTCCCTATGTTTACATCGTTTGTAAACTACCATTTGTCAAATAATTTGAATACCTGCATTTGACAATAAAACTGAGAAGAAAAAAAAATAAAAATAAAAATAAAAATAATAACAAATCAAAAATCGGAGAGTAGTAGACAAAGGGAAAATTGGGAAGTACTGACCATGCCCCGGGACACTTCAAGGTTATATGCATATCACGGCCTTAAGGCCTATGTTAGATGTAATCTACTTCACATTTTAGTAGTATAAAAAGCGCATGTCGAGCCCTATTGACCTTACCCCTCCAAAGAAATACGTTAAGAATTCGTCATCAATTCATTGTGTTAAAGTCAAAATCTGCTCTATTACAGGGTATATACGACCAGGATGAGACGTGAACGTTCAAGGTCTCCTCTGAGACGTGACAATGTGAGAGGAGAACAAGACTTTCCTGAGGATCCAGCTATGCCTCCCGCTGACGCCTTGCCCGAAGACCACCCTGTGAGTGAAATTTATCGGCGTCACTGGAACACCATCCGCCGTTGTTTCCACCGTCATCGGCCCATACTGAATTTCCGACTACAGGACCTCACGTATCTGTCTAACTATGCCGAGAACATTTTTACAGACCAAGTTACAGCTTTCAAGTTGAATCTGACATTCGGGTACATCTTACGGCACAAACAGACGGATCAACTGCGGTATTTCTATCCCAGCAATAACAGTCATGTGTTTGACCAGCCGTTCACCATCACCAATCGTGCATCACTGGAACCACTCATCGAGCAGATCACTACGTTGGATCCGTTGGAATGGGCGCGGTTGCAACGTCCCAACACCAAATGGACTGTGGAAATGGTCACCAACGTGACATTTTTCGTGACCAAATTGAGAGATCTTCCCATTCGTGCTCCTGTCATTCTTCCAGCTTGGCTACTCCGTCGAAAAGGACTGTATGCGTTAACGGGAGGTTGGGGTGGTCCCTACAAAGACCGAAAATGTCTGTTTCGGTGTTTGGCCGTTCATTTGAACGAGTGTAATCCCCTGGCTTGTGATAGAGTGGCAAATATCTGTTGGAAACAGTATCTAGAGGAACAAGACATAGACCCGCGGCAGTTCCGGGGAGTCCCCTTTAAGTATTTGGATGTCGTGGAGTCACTGTTCAACGTCAATATCTTTGTGTACCGTTTACTACGGGAGGATGACGACACATTTGTGGCTGAATTGGTTCATCGGTCAACAGAACGGTATGCCTCCACCATGAAAGTCAATATCTTCGACGACGGCGGGGTGAATCATTTTTCCCTGATCTACGATATGAGTCTGTACACCCAGTCCTACAGTTGTGCCCAATGCCATCGGGTGTTTCACCACTCACTTCGTGATTTACATCGGCACGAGAAGATTTGTGACAACAGTGTGAAACGCAAATTTCCTGGCGGCGTGTACCATAACACGCCCACCATCTTCGAGGAACTGGCTGATGAAGGAATTGTCATACCAGAAGAGCATCGTTATTTTCCATACCGGGCATGTTATGATTTCGAGGCCATTTTGGAACCGATGGACGCGGCCTCAGCGAAAACGCAGTGGACACAGCGCCATATTCCTCTGAGTGTCAGCATTTCCACCAACGTGCCCGGCTATGACGCTGCGCCCGTCTGTTTCGTGTCCACCGGCGACTCCCATGACTTGATTACCCGGATGATGGTGTATTTACACCTATATGTCAACGTTCGACCGCTTGAAGGAAACACAGTTGCCACCCCGGGACGCTTTCTTCGACGATCTGAAGTAAGTGGAATGTTCGGAAGACACGTACCGGGAACTGCAGCAGGTATGGAACGACCAACATATGCAGACCTTGCGAGATTTCCTCATATGGTACAGCAACTTAGATGTGGTTCTCTTCCTCGAAGCGGCCGAGAAAATGGTTCAACTGTTCCGGCATCAAATGCACGTCGACTTATTCAAGGAGTGCTTGAGTTTACCGGGTCTCGCGCTTCGCCATCTTTTTCAAGATTGTCCTACATACTTTCCGCTGATACAACAAAAAGACGAGGACATGTATGATTGTTTAAAGCAGAACATCGTCGGTGGGTCCAGCCTTATTTTTCATCGCTACCACGAGAAAGACGTCACCACCCTTCCAAGTGGAAAACCCTGTGCCAAAATCATTGGATTCGACGCCAATGCCCTGTATCTGTGGTCTCTCGCCCAACCCATGCCCAGCGGTCATTATACGCGCTGGTTGGCGGACGGCCGGCATTTCACACCTCAACGTACGCCGTACAAACATCTCGCTGACCAGTGGTTGGACTGGGAAGCCGATCGACGGGGAATTTATATACGACACCAAACCAACGCCACAGAGAAGCGGATAGGAGATCGCCGACTTCCCGTCGATGGGTTTGCTATTATCCACAATAAGCCCACCGTATTCCAGTTTTATGGATGCTATTGGCACGGCCACCAATGTCATTTCAGCGCTGGACGTTTCAACGAACGACGTGGGAAATCGGCAGAAGAACTACGGGCAGAAGTGGTGGAGAATGGAGATTACATCAAAGAGTTGGGGTACGATCTTATCGAACTGTGGGAGTGTGAATTTCACACCATGTGCCAGGCCCTCCCACACTTACGCGACTTCCTTAAAGCGCGCGAGTACCCCCTCAGTCGCCGACCACTCCTGACCCTGCCACAGCTTTTCGACGCCGTTCGTTCCCGGGGCCCTGTATGGATTTGTGGAATGCGACCTCCATGTTCCCGACAATCTCAAGCCACGATTCGCCCAGTGCCCGCCTATTTTCAAGAACGCGCTGGTGAGTCGGGCTGACATTGGAGAGACCATGGGCGCCTATGCTGAGGAACAAGACGTACTTCAACAACCTCGTCAAATGCTGATTGGGAGCATGTGGGGAGAGAAAATTTTGCTGGGTACCCCGCTACTACAGTGGTACATGAGCCACGGCCTCGAAGTGACGCGCGTGTACCAAGTGATACAGTATATACCCAACGCCTGTTTTGCGCGGAATGCCCATACCGTCACGTCTGCCCGTCGTCAAGGCGATAGAGATCCCAGTAAGACCATCATCGGTGAATCCTGGAAGTTGACGGGCAATGGCTATTATGGCAAAACGGTGGCCAACCAAGACAAGCATGTCAACGTCAATATCTGTACTACGCCACAAGCGCGCAAAAAGATCAACTCGCCTCTGTTTCGGTCCGTCGACGTCATCGATGACGATACGTATGAAATCAGTTCAGCCAAGAAGACCATTCGTTACAACTTACCGCTCCAAATTGGATGTATGGTATACCAGGTGGCCAAGCTGAGGATGCTCCAGTTTTTATACGATTTCATGGGTGTGTATTTCGACCCATCCGATTGGCAACTCATGGAGATGGACACGGACTCTGCCTATATGGCCGTCTCTAATGCGGATTGGGAGTGACTCGTCAAACCTGAATTACGTGCGCAATATGAGGCAGAACGGGACCAGTGGCTACCTCGACGTGACCATTACCAGTACGACAAGCGGACGCCGGGCCTCTTTAAGCTAGAGTGGAGTGGAGATGCCATGATCGCCCTGTCGTCCAAAACATACTTCTGTTACGGTGGAGATGGAAACAACAAGTTTAGTTGCAAAGGCGTCAACCGGCGTGACCCGGCCATCGACAAAGCCCTCTACCTGGACGTGCTCAAAAGCCAGACCAGTGCGAGTGGCACTAACAGAGGATTCCGGGTCGTCGACCACCAGATGCGAACGTACATCCAAAAACGAGATGCATTCACATTTTTCTACCCGAAACGCAAAGTTCTTCCCGATGGAGTCAGTACGACGTACCTGGACTTGTAGATTCTACATATAGTGTCTTTGACGGTATACCCGGACTTGTGAATTCTAATGAACATACATATTTGGACTCTAAATTACTCTCTATATACATTGCACCATGAAGTTGTTTGTGAACTCCACTGTGACTTCTTTCTATATACATACGTTCACCTTAATTCTTGTTTGCACCAGTTTCACGTTCTTATATACTTGTATATACATTCTTGTTCACTTGTTCACGTTAATAAATATTCGAACTTCACTTGGGTTTTCATGAAGTTTTTTATTGAACAACAACACCACAAGGGTTATATCAAGGTCTTAACGCCTATGTTGGTTTTCTGGGTATTGATGGGTTACATTTGACCCCGAGCACAGAAGAGTTCTATTTTTTCCTTAGACCTTAGACGTATGGAATGCATGTACTAGAACATCCGGGACCTCTTCAACATCCGGGACCTTTTCAACATCCGGCCCGGCCCGGCCCGGCCCGCCCCGGCCGCAGCGCTTGCGGGTTATCCGGAAGTGCGCGGCATCACCGGAAGTGCGCGGGTTATCCTAGGCCACTGATTGGCTATTCATTGACTGAATCCCCACATCGGGCATTCATGCTTATACAGAAAACACACAAGACAGGGTTTCTTGGTGAGATCTCATTTTTTTATTCAGTAACAACAACAACGTGAGAACAACCACGTGAAAAATCTGAAGCCCAGAACAGGGGGCTTGTACATTGAAAGAACTGAAGCCCAGAACAGAGAGGGCTTGTACATTGAAAGAATTCAAGCCCAGAACGAGACTGTTATATGGAATATGGAATAGGTCTTTGGATTATGGACGCGGATATTCTCTAATGGACGACGGCTGGATTATGAATGACGGACTAGACGCTTGTAATTGTACATTGAAATGACAGTCATATACGAGTACATCTCGGTCCTCTGCCTTGGGGTACTCGTCAAACATGTGGACGATCGTCTGCATGGAATGTCCCCGACATCGATGGTACAGGTAAAACAAGCAATATTGTCTGCACACACTACTGGTCAGGCTTTGCAACGTTTTGGTATTCCAACACCACGTCTCTGTGCCTTGATCCATGAAGTCTGTTAAATCGGAATGGAGGGGTGGTAGGCCGTACGGGTCAAAGTATTCGCCCTGCTCTTCTGTCAAGTACACGGCCGCCCAGTGTTGACCGGGTCGATCCATCGGGTCTGTATTCAGGACGTAAGCAGCAGGATACACACGGTCTAATGGGAACACGTCTCGGGCGAACACTCCTTGAAAGACCATGCATGTCTCTGGATCATTCTCCAGCACGGTGCGTATCTGGTCTGTATCCATGTTAGGTGGCAAAGTCACACAGGACGTTACGGCTTTTATCGATTTGAATAATATTGTCAAACTCAGCGTAGCAAATCACATTGATGGTTTTCGGTAAAGGTGTCCCGAAATGCAGTTCCAAGCGTAAGTTGCCTTTCTTGACGAGACTCAGTTGATGATCGTTGTCTAAGGTGGGAGTCAGATCGAAACAGAACAAGGTGTACCCTTTGCCGAAATCGTCTCGACTGATCATATTTCCCTCGTCTTGGTTGATTTGGCCAGTTGCTGTGAAGAGGTTCAGATAGCTCCGGATGTAATTGTCCGTTCCGAAATTAGGTTGTAAGGGGCGTGCCGGTACCTGTTGGCCATCCACATGCAGGGCCACGAAATTGATGTTGAACGCTTTTAGGTTGAACGGATTCCTCGAGAGAGTCCCATTATAACTGACGTTCTCCACACAGGCTAGGGTTAAACGCTTGGGCAAATCCCCCAGGAACAGGTTTTCTTGATTGACAATCATATTGCCTTTAGGAACGGAAAAGACCTTGGTCTGTACTCGTCGAATCGGGTACTGGGCTGGTTTTTTCTCCAAGGCTCTGATGTGCCCCAATTGTACACCTGGTCTCGGTTTCACTTTGCGTACACACAGACTTGCCTCTTGGATGACAATGTTATACTCGAGGTCCTCACTCGGGGCCATCACGACAAACGCAGGCGTTGCGCGCACTAGTCATAGTTTGACAAGTACTCCATTCAAGAGGTATCGGTCCTGCATGAATAAGTCCGCATGCAGACGTCCCATCAAAATCGACCGATTGACTCTCTGCTGTGAAATCCACTCTCTCCGTGTAGCCGTCATTATCAGGACTCGCTTCCATCTTGCCTGGGGTATCTCGGTAGAACAACGGGGCTGTCAAATACGACTTTTTAGCGTCACGCCCGTAGGATAACAGTGTTTCGATGTAGGCTCGGTACGGGTACGTGTTCGTCGAGGCGCTCACCAGTTTATCACTGAGGGCTATATCCACTTGCTGGAATAGCGAATGAAGCCAGAGATTCACTGGACCCACGGGTGCATCTGCTTTGAGGACTGACCCATCTTTATTGGTGATTTTAGCTTTCACATATAGGTACGTATGGGCTAAATCCAGGTAGGTCGTATATGCGTTGGTGATGGTGAATTCAATGGGGCCTGTGGCTGTAATGCTGGAAAGGGGCAGATGTTCCACCCATTGACCCTCTTCGGCACTGGTCTGAGTAGGTGGGACGGTCCATAAATCAAATTCACTGTTGGTAGAAGGACACGACTCGGCATGGATGAAAGCCATCTTTAAGAATAGATATCCTGGGTCTTCGATGTGCGTCATCGCTGCGTCGGTCGTCGACTGGTGCGTGGTCTCGGTGGTGCAGGTCTTTTATTCCCTACGGTGCGTTGTGCTTTGGCGACCAAGACGCCTCCTGCTTCTTTGGCTCGACGTTTCAGTGTTTCTTTGGGTGCCGCACCGCCCAAGACATCACCCGCGACTTGCAGTCCACTGCGTACCGCTTGTTTGCCGATCGCTTTGACACCACGCGTCACCAAGGGGAGGAACGTTTTGACGATGCTCCCGAGTATGTTCCCCAGCCCATGTCCTCGTTGCATGCATTTACCTGCAAAGACAGGAAAGCTATAAGCTACCCCCGGCCTGTTTGGTGTAGTGATCGACGTAACTGGCTGTATGGCATTGATAAGGCACCTTCATTAGGCAAAGTGAACCGCTCGGACTTGACGGAAATGAAGTGTCAGCACCACTTTCCCACGCTCGAATGCAATCGATTGACCGGTGTCGTCTCTTATATCGATGACGATGGAGCTAATATCGGTCTGACTGACCGGTAGATACACGATGTGCCTGAAACTGTGGGTGACTTGAGCTCCATACTTGCCTTTCACCGGGCAGACGCGCAGTAGAGGTACGTTGCTGTCTCCGACAATGTGTGCATCGACCACGTCTGAGTAGATGTACAGGCCATACATACCACCACGCATGTCCATCGGGATGTGGGCTCTCTCGCCGGTGGGGCCAGCGTACCCCGGTAGATTGAGACCCAGCATTTGCTGTAGGGTAGGACTGAGTTCAACACTCACGTTGGGGCTGAGCGTGAGACAGGCCTTGTCGTTGTGTGCGTTGTAATCGAAGTCCACATGATTTTTGAAGGGGAAAGTTTTTATGGGTTGTGAAGTATTCGTGACGTCCCGTAGAGACTTATAATGCATCAGACTTCTCAGTCCACACATGAACTCCTTGGGAGTATCGTATTGGCCTTCGGGTAGAGTGAGTCGGGTTTCTTGTCCTTCGTAGGTCACCTCGTACCACACTTCATTGGCTCGCACGTTGTACCACGAGTAAGGGTATTGGATATCCACGAGTCCACATTCTCAGCGTCCAGGTAAATGCAACGGTTGCGGTAACTGGGTCACGTACTTGGTCAAGGTGTTGTCAAGAAACACATCAGCCGAACTGTTACTGGGTAGGGTGAGGTAAAACATGACGACTGAGCTTTCCTGCTGCTGCTCCTGGGTTTAATACTTCTCCCCGCCCTTGGGCGCTAATCGTCGTGATGGTCGCGGTGACTTAGATCTTGGTGGTTGCAGGGGGTGGCGTGGTAAAAGGGGTGAAAAAGTAGGTACCCGCCGTGGTGGTGTTTTGGGGGGTGACTCCGGTTCCCACTCGTGGTGTGGTTAGAGTCGTCGTGCACGACTGGGCGATTCACGCTGCATAAAGGCCCAGCGCGCGGGGTTCTCCACCAATTCCTCTGGTACATGCATGCCTTTCAAGCCTTGAGCGAAGACCTCCCATCCTCGAGGATTCGTGTGCGACCTGCGTTGACGCATCAGGTCATTCACTAAATCCGTCATGTGGGTCCCGGGGACCACCTGATTCTGTACCAGTAGTTCACCTTTATCATTCCAAGTCATGTTAGGATTCTGTTTCATCCGTTGTAATACCAGGCCAGCTTGTTTCTTGAACGATGCAGGTACACTCTTCATGACCTCGTCTTCCACACACTGTGGGGCTGTGGGTGGTACCCCTGGTAATGAGGGCTGTTGGAGCGGTGCTGAGGTCGGTGGTGTGTCGCGTGGTGGTGGTGCTGCTGGGGCAGAGAGGGTTTTGTATTGGTCCATGAACCTCATGTATCGCTGAAGCGTCTCATTGTAATGTTGTACTTTCTCACTGTCGCTTAACCCCGGTCGTTGTAAGATCTGACGCATCTCTTCATCGAGGGTGTTTATCGTCTTCACCGTAGAAGGTACGGGGTACGGTGATTGGAGGTTTTGAAGGAACCGAGGTTCGACGAGGACCATTTTTTTCGTGTGGTTCATTGTCGGCCGAAGAGTCCACCCAATACTGGACCCAACACGGAAGCGGCCAACGGTGCTAAGATGGCCCCGAGAAAGCCGCCTTTCTGTAACACCTTTTTTTTGTGTTTGAGAGACTCGCTTCTGGACTACGGTTCGCAGACCTGTCTTATGCTTGGGCAACTTCGCCTTCTGAGCCGGAGTCAGTGGTACGTTGCCTTTTAAGATATTGAGTCCAATCTCACACAGACAGCACACGAGAGCGGGGTCTGCACCGCGTACAATGGTTCGAACCAACTCGGGTGGGGCCGTCTTCAATACACGGAGCGTCGGGGCGTGCTTCCGTACTCGCGCAGACATCATGTACAACTAATGCTAGAACCCACAACCCTGCCCTTTTTATCTATCTCAGAGAACAGAGACAAAAATCAACCATGATGTGGTATTAATTCTTTTATTATCCCCATCATCAAACACACACACCCCAGCTGGGGGAGCCACTGTGGGTGTGTTTACATTATTTTTGCATGTACACGTGGTGAGTCTCTCCAGGAAAGATTCCGGTGCGTAGTCGAAGGTGATCGGGGGTGGCTTGCTTCAGGTCGAAGAGCATATACCCATGCTGAGGGGTTGTCACATCTTTAAAGGCTTCCAACGCAAACGCAGTGCGGCCGGGATACATCTGTCTCGCCAGGTGCAGCAGTTGAGTGGTATCTATCGGGTTTTTGAAGACCACCATGTAGTGGGCATTTGAGCTGATGTTCCGATGTTCTTTGTTCTTACTGAAGAGATTCTGCACAATGTAGATGATGCTGAGCCGTCGATGATGGCTGCCTTTGGTAAAGAGTTGGGTGACCCGACTGTCCGTCTCCGCCATCAGATCATCCAGAACCACTAAGGTGTCCGGTTCCAAATCGGCCAGGTTGGGTAGCCCTTCCACGAAGGTGATGTGGGGCATTGCTGCATACGCCGCCTGCCATTCTCCGTAATACCACACGACTCGGGCAATGGGTGGGGTGATCATGCTGTCGGCGTGTTCAAGGAGCTTCCTGACGAAGTGCGTTTCGCCGGAACCCGTCGGTCCTGCGATGACGCAGGTGAAGGGATTTTGCCAACGGGGGTCCATGGTTCGAGCTGTATGCGCTGTCGTGGTAACCCGCTCTTGTAAATTTGGGACGAGTGAACTGGAGTGGTGGTGGTGGGTACAACGTCGATCGTCGTTGTCTGTTCAATGTGAGTGGTGATGGTGGTGGGTACAACGTCGGTCGTCGTTGTCTGTTCACTGTGAGGGATGAAATCCGGTGGGTTTTCAGACGTAGTGGGTGTACTTGATGTAGGTGTGGACTGTATACTTGGTGTGGAGCTCGATGCGGCTTGTACACAGGGTGTGGTGATGACTGGGCTCGATACGGGGTTGACTGGTGCTATCTGTAGACTGGTTTGACTGGCGGCTGGAGTTCTCAGTTGGTTGAGTAGCGCGCTGACATATGCTACGTCGTAAAACACACCTCCGTACAACACACTCAGCAGGGTTAGCACTATCACCACAAAGCCCACTTGCGCTTTGCGCGTTTTGGGAGACGCTGTGTTCAGAGACGGTTGCACTGTGTTCATGGTCGAACGTGGAATGAAGGATGACGGCAGTGGTGTCTGGCTTCATAGTCGTTTCACCTGGTTGGCCGCGACCCAGGAATTGAAGGAACTGGGCCAGCCTTGCCATTCGACGAAATGAAACAGTTTGCCACGTCGACGTTCGGTTTTCAAAATCTGTTCCACCGTGTAGTAGTCTTGCTTTGTTTTTACGACAGGCTGTAATTCCGTCTCGTAAAACGTGCCTTGCAACGGTTCCCCTTGAAGATCTTCCAGTTCATAGACTCGCTGTTGTCGGGGTAGGCGCCGTTTAATCAGGAAGTGCTCATCACTCCAGTTAGGTAAGTAACTTTTCTCGAAGTTGCCCTTGACTTTACTGATCCGTACAGGGTCCCCGACCTTGAACATCTCCTTCGGTGCTCGTTGCGATTGTATGGGGTACAAGACACGCCGGACTTGGGCTTCATTGCGTTGGGTCACGGTAATGGGGGCTCTCTGTATACTCCGGTGATAGGCTCGATTGTAACCACTCCCTTTTTTCGGGAGAACATCGATGTACCGTCTTGTATTCTTATAGGTGAAATATTTATACATGCGGCCTTTGAATGTCCTGTTGAACCTTTCCACCACGGAAGCCTTGGTCTCGTTGTACGTATGGAAGAAGAAGACCTTCTGTTCCTTGAGAAAGGCTTGGAACGGTCGGTTGAGGAATTTCGTGCCTTCGTCGGTTTGCAAATACAGGGGTTTGCGTCCAGTCTTGAAGATGTCCTTGAACGCCGCTATGAGATTCGCCCCCGTTTTCGTCCGGATGGGTACCACCCACGCATACTTCGACAGGATATCGATGCATGTCAAGATATACCGATTCCCCTCGTGTTTGGCAAAGGCACTCATATCGACCAAATCCGCTTGCCATTGGGCATCTAGTCCTCCCACGATGACCCGGTTCCGTAGAAAATGGCGACGGGCAGCTCAATGTAAGGTATAGGTGTCTTGTTTTCTTAACCAATCTCGGACTTGGGCACGTTGTATTCCCTGGGGTTTGGCCGCTCGATAGAGAGCCGACAATGCACTATACGCAGCCGGACTGTCGGGACTGTAGTATAAGTTATCCAACACCTTCTCCCAGTGCTTCATGGTGACAAAATGATGATGGACCCGGAGAGTATCGCTTATTTATAACGAGGTCGAAGTTTCTACCACCGTTGTGTTGGTTGACTGAGTCTAGCCGGATAGTCTATAGCTTCATCGTCTGGCTCCGCTTCATTGCTAGAAAGTTGTCCATTGGGTTCAGCCAGCGCGTCCTCAATAGCACGAGACCACTCCAACTCGTCTGATGACCGCTCGTCCGGTGTAAACAGCTGGTCCACAATAGGCACCACTTTCTCCAAGGATGTCCACAGGTCAGGGTCTAGGGTGAAGCTTTGCGTAGGATCGTGGTAACGCCCCACACGGGCAAAGAAGGGTCCACGGTGTACGTAGTTGGCGTTCTCGATATGGATGAGGTTTCCGTCGAGCTCACCGCTCAACACCCGTTTAAATTTGGTCCCGCCATCACGGTGTAGCGTAACCGTAGTCGATGTGGACTGCGGACCCCACCCACAGACACCCCGGTCTTCCACGAGGGTGACTTTATCTTCATAGACGTGTAACCCCACCTGTGGTGTAAGGGGCAGGATGGCTCGTAGGACTGATGACATGGTTGACCCAATGACGAAGGGTGAATGACACACACGCTGACTGTCTCTCGTATGTATGGACAGGTCCCTCGGTGACATGGTTGACCCAATGACGAAGGGTGAATGACGCACACTGTGACTGTCTCTCGTATTTATGGTGAGGTCCCACGGTCAGTGCCGCAGCGCCAGGGTGAATAGGGCACAGATCATGACTAGGCCAACCAGCCGTCGCTGGTTCCGGCGTGAGCGCTCGTGGTCCATAGCCCGGGCATCAAGGATGGCTGTCATAGTCCAGTAGTGGCGAGTGATGGCACACCTCTCCATCGAGTGCACTCTGTCGAGGACCGCTTCTGTGAACTCTTTCAGAATCTGGCGTCGCCCCTCGTTGTCGTCACCATCTGCAAACATGGACCGAACCACTGCTCGGTAACCCGTGAGTGAATTAACCACGGTCGCATGCTGTAAAATGCGAGTCGCATAGGGCTGGCTCTCCGTCATGGCTCTGCAACCGTAGAAATGAAGGTGTGGGGCGCAGAGAGACGTGTTTTATAGACCATGCCAAGCGAAAAGACAAGGACGTCACCGAAAAGACACGGACGTGACCGAAAAGACACGGACGTAACCGAAAAGACACGGACGCCACCGAAAAGACACGGACGTCACCGAAAAGACACGGACGTGAGCGACATTGTGGGGAAAACCCCACAGAACAAGTCAGGACATGCCTTGATCACGTGATCGCCACGTGACCACCCCCTTAAATTTTACCCGGGGGAACAAATAAGTAGGTCAACCTGAGTTTAAAATGGTAGACTATACTACTTGGGTGCTTTTAGGGTACACTGCATGTTACGGATTTTGACACATGTGATATAACATGCAGAATTCACGTCTTTTTCTCGTATTTTAGTAATTGTTGGCAGCGCCGGAACGGCGGTTGCCTGGGATAGGGAAGAGTTAGAGAAGGGCGAACTAAGATCTTCGCCAAAAAGAAAACGGGGAGGGGTGTGTTCGAGGTAGCTGTGCGCTCGAAACTGCTAGTTCTTGGTATAGCGAAATAAATCGTACATGCCAGGAGATTGCATCATCCGGGTTAATTCCGACAGAACTTCCCCAAACCGCTTTAGGCCCGAAGCTAGAACTTCGGGGATCTCCGGTGCATGCACTGATATTGTCAGACTGGAGTGGGACTTTGAACGAGCAAGACGTACATTAAGAATTCGGGTTGGAATGGAAGGAGGATTTTAATGGGGGATACTTTAGCTCTCTATCGTTCTGGGTGTTGCTAGGCGGGGCGCACCTTGCTACGACAGTACAACTGTACGACTGGGAGATTCGTGATGAAGAAGGACTGAACATACACGGTGAGTTTCATCCGGAAGGCCGTTGGTTAATCGTTAAAAATGGTATCGGCGTAATGGGCTGTACAGGTGTTGTCAAGTAACCGAACATTGTGCAAGTCCAGCACAGGACAATGACAGTGAAAACAGCGGCCGATGGCGGGCTACTGTCGGTTGTGCAGGGAGAAAAGGTCGTATACGCATGCGCAACTGGAGTGCGCAACCGGAAGTGCGCACACCACCGGAAATCTTCACTGCGCATGTGTATACGTCCTTTTGTCCCGTTTCTCTATTTCTGTTGCAAGCAAATAATACAAGCAATGCAAATTTGATAGTGTGCCTCCGAATTTATTCATTTGATCTTTGTCCGGAGCGTAACTATCGCGAATTATATGTATACTCATGAATTCAGGACCATGAGGAATTAATAATTATCATAATCTGACCATGCATGTAGCTTCGCACATACAAGCTATGTCTTGTCTTTTGCCCTCGCTGTATTCTGGTCACTTGACTGAGACTGATTTAACAGATTCTCCTGCTGCGATATGGACGGGGAAGAAAATATCAATGGCGAAGAAAGCCGAAAACGTTCAAAACAGTTTGGGTACAACGTTCTAAAAACGGTGACTCTGGTAGTTTTATGGATTGTGGACGTGAGTATAATTAAGACTGTATCTGATTGGAAAGCTCAGTTTCATTGCTTCGATATTCTCCACAATTGTAGTATTTTTAATACACATAAACATAGCAGTGTAAAATTGACAATTTCAAGTCACATGTTAGGTTTCAGTGTTTATGTTAAGGTATGGGAGAAGGACAAGCAGGAGCATGACAGAGGGGACCAGAAGGAGGACAGGGATCAAGGGGAGGACGGAGGAGTGCAGGAAGAGGATAGAATGTGTGTGTGGTGGGGGGGCGGGGGGGGTGAGAGGAGGAGGAGGAGGAGTTGTGTCGAATTATTTGATATAAAAAAAGCAGTGGAATATAGGAAAGCAGTTGATAGTCTAATATAAGGAGCATACTAAACAACATTATGAAAGAATGCAAATATTTTGTGTATTACATATTTTAAGAGTGAGGTGAGTGAGTGAATAGGATTTAACGTTGCTTTCAACATTATTTCAGTCATATCGCGACGAACCAACCAAGCACCACCCAGCCAAGTTGGGTTCCTGCTACTTCAAAGAACAAATCTTTGAAGCAGCATGAAACCCATCTTCATTTTATCCAGCCAATTTCTGCGTTCCCACTTCGAACCTGCCTTGATTTATCTGACCTCATTTAGCGTTCAAAATCCGAGGTATAAATTTCACCAGCTAACGACAGAAGAACCAATCAGAACGTACACATCGACTGCGAGTGAAGTCACATAGAGTGACATCATCCTCTATTAGCGGCGTCCTTCCTCCTAATATGGTGCCCACTAATTAGGTCAGCCAATCAAAAACGCTCTTGTGCGATCCATTTCGAATTTCAAATGTTTCGAGGTCAGTGACGTCTCGTGTCTATTTATAAGTTATTTGAACATTGAAGGGGTCCAGATATATCAAGGGAAGTTCGAAGTGGGAACGTAGAAATTGGCTGGATAAAATGAAGATGCATGAAACCAGACACCCTAGTAGTAGGTAAAGCGTAAATTGAACAAATTGCTCCACACTGCGCATGCGTGTGACGTCATAAGTGTGTAAAATGGGGCGGTGTGCGCATGTGTGATGTGTGGGAGGTGGGAAAAGATGGCCGCCATGTGGGAGGTGGGAAAAGATGGCCGCCAAGATGTGGGAGGTGGGAAAAGATGGCCGCCAAGATGTGGGAGGTGGGAAAAGATGGCCGCCAAGATGTGGGAGGTGGGAAAAGATGGCCGCCATGTGGGACGAAAAAAAAAAAGTTCCGGCAAAAAAAAAAAAAAAATGTATTCATCCGCGGTGATGCGGTTTGGCCGTGGTTTTGGCGGTAATTCGGTCTCGGGAAAAAGCTTCCGCGGAGAAAAAGTAGTCCCTAGATAAAATGGTCCGATTGGGTCGAGTGAGGTATCAAAGTGAAGCTTAGGTGAAGGGGCATCTAATGGGCTGGGTGTGGGGTTGAAATATCGGCATTCTGCGCATGCGCGGTGACCGAAGGGTATGAAAATAGCCTTTTTGGAGCTAGGGGAGCCCCTAGTGTACCGATGGGGTCGAGTGAGGTATCGATGTGAAGCATTCGTGAAGGGGCATCTGATGGGCTGGGTGTGGGGTTGAAATATCGGCATTCTGCGCATGCGCGGTTACCGAAGGGTATGGAAATAGCGGTTTTGGAGCTAGGGGAGTCCCTAATGGGCCAATGGAGTCGTAGGAGGTATCAAAGTGAAGCATTCGTGAAGGGGCATCTGATGGACTGGGCGTGGGGTTGAAATATCGGCATTCTACCATTGTATACAGGTGCCTTATACCATTGTATACAGGTGCCTTATACCATTGTATACAGGTACATCTGACCATTGTATACATGTGCCTTATACCATGGTATACAGGTGCCTTATACCATTGTATACAGGTGCCTTATACCATTGTATACAGCAGAAATTGTCTTTGTAACGTCTTATTGTGACATCATGGCATTATTGTTGTTTTGTGACACTGTGGAACTGTAAAAATTCCATGAATGGAAAAGAATGATAAAACCCATTAGTGCATAATATTGCTCAAATAATGCCAACAGAAAACTCAGAGTCAATTTAAATATTTATTTGTATTGAGCAAATTACAAGAATTTCGAAGAGAAAAGAGCCGAAATAATGTCTGTCTGTCCTGGAAATCAGCTGATCAGCAATAAATCGACATCTCCGTGACCTTCAAGGAGATTTTGACATTAGGTTTTACCCGCTTTTATCACAAATCATTATAAAGAAATTGTCACACCCGGTGAACTCCTGAAACCCACATCCTACCCTGCTAGTCTGGTGATAATAAAATTTAAAGATCACATGTCCAACACATACTCACATAATGAAAGCAAGAATCGAACTTGCGCACCCCTCGAGATGAAGGATACCGTCCATGTTTCATTTTTTTGAGGTGTACTGAAATGCTCTCTTTAATTTATGCCCCGGTATCTATTTTCACATATAGGTTGAAGATTTATATCGACACTGCTACACACTTTTCGACATGTGTTTTCACTTTCGATGAAAGCACAAAACAGTCTAAAAAATTCACCTACGCTAATATTTTCTGGTGTTTTGTAGAATATAGATTCGCGTTCATTTCTATTTCGTCAAGAAAAAATGTTTTGTAGAATATAGATTCGCGTTCATTTCTATTTCGTCAAGAAAAAATTTTCATCTCGAAAATTGGCAGATCATGAGATTGAAATGTTCTCTCTCTCTCTCTCTCTCTCTCTCTCTTCTCTCTCTCTCTCTCTCTCATTTTATGACATGCAAGTATAGTACTAAAGTGTAGCTTACCTGATAAAAGAAGTTTAGTCCAGATGTATACCTATATCCCATACTCCCGGACGTTTGATGCATATCTGGGGGCTGTTTTTTTCCTAGGTGGGATATAACACACCATGCATTTGTATGCTAATCGAAATTCACAGATATTTCCACCTTTACGCACTAAACTATGAAGCTAATGATTTTGGTCAGCGGCACATAGATGTTCCCTGGTTTGGTGTCCACATCCCAGCGGTTTTCTGTTTCTTGGCTTGTCACGCATTTTTTCGAAATTCACAGATATTTCCATCGACATATCAGCTGAGCTAACGGCCTCAATTGCCTGTTAGCTCTCTTGTTGCTCACGGTGAGCAAACGTTTCAAGAAATTGATTTCAGTTCCCGCATAACGTCTCCTTCAAGTCCATTTTGAAGAGTCGAGCGTATGAATCGAGTCAAAATAACATGCAATTCATTTGCCTGTCCGGTAAAACTGGTGAGTTGTTGGTTTGCGTTCAGTTTCAAGAAATTGATTTCAGTTCCCGCATAACGTCTCCTTCAAGTCCATTTTGAAGAGTCGAGCGTATGAATCGAGTCAAAATAACATGCAATTCATTTGCCTGTCCGGTAAAACTGGTGAGTTGTTGGTTTGCGTTCGCCGCACACACACACACTGAGGATTTGGCCTCGCGAGACGAAATTAGTTTAACAAAAGTTTCAAGAAATTGATTTCAGTTCCCGCATAACGTCTTCTTCAAGTCCATTTTGAAGAGTCGAGCGTATGAATCGAGTCAAAATAACATGCAATTCATTTGCCTGTCCGGTAAAACTGGTGAGTTGTTGGCTTGCGTTCGCCGCACACACACACACTGAGGATTTGGCCTCGCGAGACGAAAATAGTTTAATATTTTTTTCTCCCGCCTCGCGGTTCAGCCAATGAACTATTAGAAAAGCATATGTGTTTGCATATTAATAAAACCACGGGCGCCTAAAAAATGAACACATTTCATTACACTGTAGCGAATTGTTGCCATTGCACGTGTCAGTCAGTACGTTTTCATATCCACCTCAAATTGACACGGAGAATTTCATTGCCAGTAAAATTGTAAGTTCATTGCGGAAAGAATTGATATTGCATAAATTCCTGCGGGGAATAGGAAGTACACATATATAAAGAATATTGTCTTCACGTAAAAGTTTGTACATTTCAAAAAAAATTTTTCAAAACAAAACAAAAAAATGTGAAGTAAAACCCGTCCTTCGGATGGGAAATCTTCATACGTCAAGTCAACAAAATTTTATTTTTCAGGTAGTGGGTCGAGTGAGGTATCATATTGAAGCTGACGTGAAATGCTTCACAATGATACCTCACTCGACCCGATTGGACCATTAGGGACGCCTCTAACCTCAAAAAAAGATTATTTTGAAGATAATTATCAACATCCGGTGAATGAAGATTTTTTATTTTAGAGGTAGTGGGTCGAGTGAGGTATCAAATTGAAGCTGACGTGAAATGCTTCACAATGATACCTCACTCGACCCGATTGCACCACTAGGGGCTGCCCTAACTCCAATAAAGGCTATTTTGAATTTTCTGCGCATGCGCGAAGTCCAAAGGCTATGAAAATAGCCTTTTTGGGGTTAGAGGCGTCCCTAATGGGCCAATCGGGTCGAGTGAGGTATTAAATTGAAGGTGACGTGAAGGAGCATCTGATAGACTGGGTGTGGGCTTGAATTAGGGTAATTCTGCGCATGCGCGAAGATGATATCAAAAATATGAATCTTCAAAAATAGCCTTTTTGGGGTTAGAGGCGTCCCTAATGGACCAATCGGGTCGAGTGAGGTATCAAATTGAAGGTGACGTGAAGGAGCATCTGATGGACTGGTGTGGGTTGAACTAACAGCATTCTGCGCATGCGCAATCTTCAAAATATCCTTTTTTGGGTTAGAGGCGCCCTAGTGGTCCAATGGAGACGAGTGAGGTATCAATGTGAAGCAAATCGAGTGAGGTCTTATTTTGAAGCTCTCGTGGAGGAGCACTTGACTACACTAATGGTTCGTCCGTGTTCAATAGTCTGCGCATGCGCAGTCTGGCCGTAGTAGCGAAAGGGGACATTTTGGGTGCTATGTAGGGGTGTGTTTGGGTTAGAGATGAGCTAATCACGGTTCGAATGGGTCGTGTGAGGTGTCAAAGTGAAGCTTGTGTGGGGTAGAGTCAGAATGGTGTGTTTTTGAATGCAAGTCGCGTCAATCTGCGCATGCGCAGTTGGTTGTATTAAGTAAAGTGGCCATTTTCGGGCAGTACATGAAGGTATTTGAGATCGACATGGGCTATTCACGGTTCGAATGCGTCCTGGAAGGTGTCATCTTGTAGTTCTCGGGGTGTACATTCCGATTTTGAGGGATGTTCGCGTCATCGGTGACGTCATCGGTACGAGTAGTAGCGAAAGTGGACATTTTCGGGTAGTACATGAAGGTATTTGGGGTCGAGATGGGCTATTCACGGTTCGAATGCGTCCTGGAAGGTGTCATCTTGTAGTTCTCGGCGTGTACATTCCGATTTGAGGGATGTCCGCGTCATCTGTGACGTCATTGATGACGTCATCGGTACGAGTAGTAGCGAAAGTGGACATTTTGTGGGTGCGTGAGGTGAGTTTGGTGTAGAGATGCACCATCCTTAGTCCGAATGCGTCGTGTGAGGTGTCATTTTGTAGCTCTCGGGGTGTACATTCCGAATTGAGGCATGTCCCAAGCATCTGTGACGTCATCGATGACGTCATCAGTAGGAGTATTAGCGAAAGTGAGCCTTTTGGGGCAGTGCAGGAAGGTATTTGGTGTAGAGATGGACCATCCGCGTTGCGAATGCGTCGTGTGGGGTGTCATGTTGTAGCTCTCGGAGTATACACCCTGATTTCAGGGATATTTATAGCATCTGTGACGTCATTGGTGACGTCATTAGTACAAGTTGTAGCGAAAGTGGGCATTTTTTAGCAGTGAAGGATGTTATTTGGTGTAGAGATGGACCATCCGCGGTCCAAATGGACCGTGTGAGGTGTCATCTTGTAGCAACGCCCACCAACACCATTCTTAATGCTTCAACGCCCTGGTGAAATAGCTCAGAAGCTCTGATATTCCATGGAATTGTCACTAATTCTTCGAAATGCAGTGATGCCCGTCAACGCCCGTCGTTACACCTTAACACTCTAACATAACGCCATGATATAGACCAGAGAGAGAGAACAACAACAACAACAACAAGGATGACACATGAGAGAACAACAACAACAAGAAGTTTTTTTCATATAGTTTATTCTCCCCAATGTTACATCATACCCACGCTGGGGGAGCCGCGTTGGGTATATTTACAATTCAAGAAGATTCTTATCCAATCAGAGGCCACCATTTGCATGTTTCATATTCGTTCCTGTCCGTTAGATGTATTCTTGTCCAATCAGAAGTCTCCATTTCAGAAAGTGCCATCTGAACCGTTTATTCTAATCATCGTCGGGCAGGCCAGGATACCGTTGAGGCAACATATCCTCAGATAGTTGTTGCATTCTGAGTATCTATCAGTGCATGGGTGAATACTTTCATCCGATGGAGGTGGTGGTCAGTTTAACCACGAAGAACGCAACATTGGTCATTATCTCCACTATCCACTTGGTGTTACAATTCAAGAAGACTTGTCAATCAGAGGCCACCATTTGCATCTGTCATATTCGTTCCTGTCCGTTAGATGTATTCTTGTCCAATCAGAAGTCTTCATTTCAGAAAGTTCCATCTTCGGCCATGTTCGCTTTGAACCGTTTATTCTAATCATCATCGGGCAGCCCAGGATACCGTTGAGGCAACATATCCTCAGATAGTTGCTTGTGCATTCTGAGTATCTATCAGTGCCTGGGTGAATACATTCAGCCGATGGGTTGGTTGGTCAGCTTGGTCACGAAGAACGTAACATTGGTTACCCTCTCCACTTTCCACTTGGTGTTGGGGCGTTGTTGTTGGGTCCATTCCAAGGGATCCACGTTGGCCAGGTTCTCCAGCATCGTCTCTAGCGACGCCCGGTTAATGATGGTAAACGGTTGGTCAAATACCCGGATGTTACTGCTCGAGTAAAAGTATCGGACTTGATCTGTCTCTTTATGCTGCAGCACATAACCAAACGCCAGACTTAATTTGAAGGACGTTGCTTGGTCATTGAAGATGGCTTCCACGTAGCTGCCTAGACGGGCGAGGTCGGTCAGTCGAAAATTGTAGATATCTTGAATAGGGCGATGACGGTAGAAACAGTGCCGTATCATGGTCCAATGGCGCCGATAGATGGCACTCACTGGATGGGCGCCCTGTAAGAGATCGCTAGGAACATTTATGGGCTCGTCCAGAAAATGTTCGATGTTATCAGGCGTATGACTCGAAACCGTAACGGTGGGGTCCGGCTGGATATCCAGGCCCTCCTGCACCGTGGGTATAGGCAGGCTCTTCGTCATCGTATCACCAGTGGCGTTCGTCTCTCCGGGTTCATCTTCACTGGGGCTGACCTTCCGCGGCTCCTCTTTAGTGGAGAGTTGTCGCCCAAACCGTAGAGACGGGGCATGCATCAAACGTTGGTGCTGTCTAAACCGACTGGGTCGTTTGAAGAGTCGACCACAATCATTACATAGTACCGTTGCACCCGCGTGAAGTACCCTCTCATGACGCAGTAAAGGATCCTCCCGATTGAATGACCGTGCGCAGGTTGTACAAGTATACCGAGCATCGTTGTGGGTGGAGGCCTCGTGGCGTCGTAAATTATTTAGACGAGTAAACAGCTTCTGGCAAGTTGTGCAAGTGAACATCTTGGTGGTTGACAGAGTGTCTGATGAAACGTCCAGGCCGCTTCCCTTTTATAGCACGCTAGCTGGTGATCTATTTTTTAGCACACTCAGTTCAACTATCTCCAAGTCGAGGGCCGAGCCGTGACATCTTCGGTAACATCCGTGTATCTTCGGTCACCTCCGTACCGTCAACGATCAACATGTAGACATATAGAGTATGTACGGCATGTTATGGTATTCATCAGTGCATGAGTGACGCATTCAGCCGATGGGAGTGGTCGGTCAGCTTGGTAACGAAAAACGTAACATTGGTCACACTCTCCACTATCCACTTGGTGTTGGGGCGTAGTTGTTGGGCCCATTCCAAGGGATCCACGGTGTCCAGTTTCTCCAGCATCGTCTCTAGCGACACTCGGTTAATGATGGTAAACGGTTGGTCAAATACCCGGATGTTACTGTTCGGGTAAAAATATCGGACTTGGCCTGTCTCTTTATGCTGCAGCACATAACCAAACACCAGATTCAATTTGACGGCCGTAGTTTGATCTTTGAAGATGGCTTCTACGTAGCTACGTAGACGGGTGAGGTCGGTCAGTCGGAAATTGTAGATATCTTGAATAGGGCGATGACGGTAGAAACGGTGCCGGATCATGGGCCAATGGCGCCGATAAATGTCACTCACTGGATGGTCTTCGTGTAACAGATCGCTGGGAACATTTATGGCTTCGTCCACGAAGTGTACTTTACCTTCCACGTCGTACAAAATCTGGCCCAAGGTCTTGTCGTCGGAATTTGACTGTTGAACTAGGGCGACATCATCATCGGCCCTCGTGCGATGGGTGGGAGTTCCCCCTGTTTCGATATTGATGCCTACGGGCTCTTCTATCTGCAAACGTGGCTGCGGAACAGGGTGTCGTGTGCGTTGGTGTCGCAGCAACTGACTGGTCAGTTTGAAAAGCCGACCACATTCTTCGCATGGACGCTTGGGTACTTCATGGCGTGCATGTGTGTGGCGCTGTAAATGATCCGGGCGCTGAAACGACAGTGTACATATCGTACAGTTATACCGGGCGGTTCCTTCGTGCTTGGTAGCCTCATGGCGGCGCAAGTCGTGCAGACGAGTGAATGATTTCGAGCACGTAGTACAAGTGAACATCTTGGTGGTTGACAGAGTGTCTGATGAAACAGCCAGACCGCTTCCCTTTTATAGCACGCTAGCTGATATCATGTTCGGGCACTTCCGTATACCTTGTCCAAAATACTCACTTCTGATTGGACGAGAGCTCTGTGACGGATTTGAAATACTCGCTTCTGATTGGTGTACGTCGCTAAAGGTGACCGGAACTGACCTTTGACCCCGGCGCTTACGTGACCGGAACTGACCTTTGACCCGGCGCGCAAAGGTTTCCACCGCGGTGGAAACT
>JAVTVY010016381.1:0-69211 GCA_036873755.1 Hanleya hanleyi
TAAACACCACAAGGGCACTACACCATGATACGATTTCGTAGACAATAATTAACAAAGATAGCTGGTGCCAAGTTTTAGGAAAATGGTTGAATGTATCTACATTGGGTGATATGTTCCTGCCTCTGGGTGTTCGATAGTTCACCTCTTCAATATCCAAGCGTCGACATCTTGTTGAAAAAAATTCAACCGAAAACCTATCTGTCCCAGGGCTCTTCATTTTTTTCTTTTTTTTTATTATTTATTTCTGACACAACATCTCACACTCATTTATTTCACTCTCTTATTGATTTGAGTATTCATTGGTCAGTTATGAGTTTATTCGGTTCACCAGTTAAATCGATGTTACTGTTTTCTTTTGTGGTATGTATGTAAGTGCGCAAATACCTCTTTCAGGGATCTAATTCAGCTTATTCATGGTCATAGACGAGAACGGTCGTTTAAAGGTAACATATGTAACAATGTTTGTTGCATTTTTTTATTTGGTGTTCCACAATGTTAAATATTTGCTGAATTTCCTCCCTTGGCTTGTCCTCGAAAAAAAAGTAATTGTAGAAAATTTACCAGTATACAGAAGGATAAGGATTTGACCACTGCGGTCCAGATCTGCTACACCCTCATCACGAATCCCAATACTGACTCACTGCCCCCTCCCCCCAAAACCGTTTGTATCAGCTCTAGAACTAGGAGTCTGAAACGATAGAGGCAATTTAATTTGAGCAAAAAATGTAATGGTGCAATAATATATACGGGAGTGTGACAAGGTTGTTGTCGTGGAATAGGTATGCAAATCTTATAATAAATTTTTCGTTAAAACATGTTTTTAAATCCCTCTGAACTTTGTAAAGATTTCGCGCGCATGATCTCATTACTGACAAGCAATTTCTTCAAATGAAGCTGAGAATGAAATGGGATATCATATTTGCCTGTTTGAAACATTTTCCATGGTAAGGTATCCAGCTCAGCAAATATTGATCGTATCATCATGCTATATCCCGTGTAACTGTTTTTCCCAGACTGGACATTTTGAAAATAATGAATTGTGAGAGGGGGGAATTATCGATTGTTCTTGTACCCGGCCTAACCGTTGGGTGCAAATTCTCTTTTCCGTATATTTTTGACCAATATTGTGTTATTTGGAGGTGGGGAGGGGGTGATGTACATAGGGATCTCAACTCAGAACTGCTTTATTTTCAATATGTTACGTGTATAATGGAAAAACTTAATTTGGATAAGTCAAATCCAATATTATTTTCAAATTCATTCTTTGGACGCATTGCTTTCCGTCTGAGCTGTATTATTTCATAAATATGGGTGAAATTCCGGATTCTATTTTCAAATTTGAAGTTGATTTGTTGAAAATTAGATAATTTAAAACTGTTTGTACAACAGTATTCTCCTTAAATATATATTAAAAAAACACAGTGGTGCTATATCAGATTGAATTTCAACATTCATTCCTGGGGGATATTTGTTTGCTGTCAAACTTAATTCAAAGTTCAGCATGATTGTATAAAAATTAGAGAATTTATCCCAATGATTTATTCCAATATTCAGCATACAAGAGGAATCATATTTTCAGTTTTAGTTTGAGGGGACGTCAATGGCTCTCCAAATCCGTATTTATTGCATATTACACTCTTACACTTTATATGTAGTGGAATGGCATCCCATACTTTCCTCCTTACATTACAGTGCTAATGAGATAATCAGGATTGAATATGCCGCCTGGATTCCTCTCTTCCTATGACTCACGTAGCCTATCTAATTTATCAAACGAACAAGCTATATATATATATATATAGAAAATATTACATAAGAAAATACTACCAATATTCGGGAATTATATAATTTTGTTCAATATCCCCAGTATTGCGAAGTTATCTCACTGTGCTAAACTTCAATAATGGGCTTCGGACGACAGGAAATTAGAATATCCCTGATCAGCTTGGTGTGCTCTGTTGTGTAGGACCTTTTGATGCCTGGCATATAGATAACTAAATAGATGGCATGCGTGTCATCTGCATGAACAGAGTAAAATCGCTACAAAGATTTGCCTGTGCCTGTTTAGCCAGATATGTGAGTATATTGAACGATAATTACCTTTTGTAAACTTCGTTCAATCCAGTTGCCGATATCCAAGAAACTGCATGTTGCTTTGACAGCGATGCTGCATGAGCGCTAAGGATCAAAATAAGACAGATGTATATTTCTCGCCAACCAAATAGATGTTTGCGCGATACCGGCCTTAATAACGAGCTGAGTATAGTGGGGAGAATCATTACACACCGGACACAAGTGCCCTTGTTATATCACCTACTGTATCCGGATTCAGAAAATTCTCAACTCCAAAAAATCAGACAAGAAGGAGGATAGTATGACATTATGACGTCGCAATGACGTCATTTCCCAAAACTTGAATTTTGGCATTTTTGCCGATTACTTTATGTTATATTTTTTTGGTTCTGCGCTTTTCTCTTGAACTGGCCCAGTAAAATTGGAAATAATTATCTGATGTGAAATAAACTCATTTTCGACACTTTCTGATAGGTTGAATAAAACAAATAGAAAACGCAACTTTTCGACTCCACTTTTATGTTCAGCATTTTAAAGTTGCCCATGATGCTTTACTCGTGTGAGTTTGCAAATAAGCTCAAAATTACTCCAATATAATAATCTATGATATCCCGAAGTTTGATCCCAAATCCAGAGATTCAGGGAGTGTTCGCCAGAGAGAGGCGGAAATCAGCTGCTCCCAAAGTCATATACATAAAGGTTCAAATTCGTGTCCGACAGGTTTCAAAATTATGTCGTTCACCAAAATTAGCAATGAAACAAAGTTATCAAACACTGAATGTCAAACACTGAACTCGGTTATCTTCATCGTATGAAGATATTTGTGTATGAATGTGATACATGTATACTTCAATTTAATGCTACAAATGTTCTTGTTCCTAAGAAGTAGGCTACCATCTGCAAATTGTCCGGTAGTCAGTGAGTGAGTGAGTGAGTTCATCCGAAACCTTTCGTCGGCAAAATAAGGAGAACCGTTGACATTAGAACCTTGATTTTTTGCATGAACGTGTATTAGGGCATCGTTACCAGCAACGTAAAGAACGTAAAGAATTTTAGACCTGTTTCGCTTTTACCTGTTTTCAGCAAATTATTTGAAAAAGTTGTTTATAACAAAATCTATCCGTTTTTATACACATTTATTTGTTCTGGTCGACATGGTTTTGTAGCGAAAAGAAGTACACCAACAAACTTGACACTTTTTACTGATTGGATCAGCAGCTGATTAATGTAGCCAAGTAGATGCTATATATACAGACTTTAAGAAGGCGTTCGACAGTGTTGTCCATCAGCATTTGATATGCAAGCTGCAGGCCTATGGAGTCTCTGGTTCGCTGTTGAAATGGTTTATGTCTTATCTTTATCAACGTAAACAAAGAGTTGTTATTAATGGAGAATCTTCGGATTGGACATCTGGAGTTCCTCGGGGTTCTCTTTTAGGGCCGTTAATGTTTGTGGTATTTATCAACGACCTTCCGTCTACTTTAACTAACTCTAGCTGTTATCTGTATGCCGATGACAGCAAGTTTGGTCGGGAAATAACTTGTGTGAACGATTGCCATTCATTACAACAAGATATCGACAACATAATTAAGTGGTGTGAATTATGGGAATTACATCTCAGCGTTATAAAATACTTTGTAATTTCATTCACCAACAAGAGGAATTATATCATTCATAATTACTTCTTACTTTTAGGTACTCGTCTTTTAGAAAGAGTTAGTCAGATCAAAGATTTGGGTATTTTAATCACTTCGACCACATGTTTCAAACATCTGTAACAAGGCTATGCTTATGCTTGGTTTTTTAAAACGTACATGTAAATCTGTTAAGTCTGTAACATGTATGAAATCACTTTATGTTTCTTTTATCAGGAGTAGCCTAGAATACTGTTCAGTAGTCTGGAATCCATGGCACATCACTCTGACGAAAAAACTTGAAAGGGTGCAGAGGAAATTTATAAAAATTTCTTTGTTTTAAGACCCATTGTTCTTACTCTAGAGATTCCTACAAACAGCTGTGTCAGTCTTTTCGTCTTCCTACTCTTTTAGCCAGAAGGGGGTACTTAGATATACTGTTTCTTTACAAGTCCGTACATTGTCTACACAACTCTTCCGATATTACTTCTGCAATTTATTTCAACGCACCGAGAAGGACTCTTAGATTAATGCCAACTTTTAAGGCCCCACGTTCTAGAGTTAATGTTAGAAAATTTAGCCCTTTTATTCGAATGCAGGAATATTTCAATGAACTTGTTATCGTGAGTCCTCATATTGACATTTTTATCCACAACATCAATTCTTTTAAAACGGGGCTCAGGAAAGCAATTTTTACCAATTCTTCGAACTACATTATAATCAGAAAGCTATCAATTCGTTATATAATGCTTCAATATTGTACATATTTTATTTCGACGTATACTAAAATCCTACCTATTCGTTTCCAAGCCATCGGCATACAATTATTTTCTTGTACATATTCATCTTAATCAGAATTTTAATATAGCTGTATAGTTGTACACGAGGTTTAATTTTTCAATAGACATTAATTTATTAACTATATACTTATTTAACCATACTTATTATCATGTATTAACTTGTCCATTGCTTTATATTGTTATCAACCCACTCGAGTGGGCACACTGTGCCTGTATGGTGTCGAATTTAAATAAATAAATAAGTTCTGACCTGCCTGAATTCTGATGAAAATTTTATAATTATTTTTTTTGTATTTATTGATGGTTCAGCGAATGCACTCTCATGCCCATCGGGAACCCTTGTCTGTATGTTTCACTGTGACTTTTGAAGGTTCCCTAATACGGCATATCACGTTGGAGACACCGGTTCTCGTAAAATCACCGAAGTTAAGCGACTTTGAACCCGGTCAAGACTTGGATGGGTGACCTCGTGCTGTACAGCTAGACTGATCATGGTAATAGGAACGGAGGGCGATAATAGTTGCTACGCTAATGACTCACCAGCGGTGACATCTGGGCAAGTTAATAGTATATATATCAATTCTCTCACGGTAGCACATAGGGCCCCCAAGTCATCTCTCGAGTACACACTTAAATCATATCAAACCCTAACTCGTAGGTCCTGTGACGTTAGTTACACTGCCATGTGCAATATGGATAACGAATGTCCACATGATAAACACTATTTGTAGTTCATATTGCAGTGGCCTTGATTCGGAAGTATAATTAGTAAAATTCTTTGATACCTGATCTGCAATGTAGCAATGTGGGATTATTCGTAATTTACAAAAATAGGATCTCGTGCTACTGTAAGAGAGACACTGGGGCGTTATATTGTGTATAGCGGAAGCTCGTGTACACGTATTGCAACACATATAAGGGAAGAGGTGCCGACATACTGACAGAGCCACATGACTTCACAGTATAGTCTTCTGGTTAACCTATTCTAAAGCACATACCAAGAATCTAACGATTCGTGATGTGTGTTGTATCCCAGGTGCGCTTTTATTGTACCTGTTCATGGGGAAACTTGGATGACATGACCACACGGCCCCTAGCACCGACATAAACGGTATTAGATACAAATCTAGAGAGCTAGAATGGAAATGCTTTGACAACTCGTATATTGGGAATTGGTGAGCTGTGTCACTGTGATAACCCATACACTGGGGATTGGTGAGCTGTATCGTCGTCAGATGAAAATAACGGCATTTATCACAGAAGACTAGTCTGTAAGGCCCAATGTCGACCCAGCATCGCAATTTTATGACATAATGAAGGTCTTGATGAACGATAGAAATAACCAAATACAGAGTAATTATACTTTCTAGCATGTTTAAAACTTTGGACAGCATCAACATCTATTTGACCTTAAACATATCTGGCATGGGATGTTATCATATTCCACCCTCCCAGCCTTCAATTTTTCTGTGTTGAACGAAGATAAAATCGCAGCTGAAAGTTTCTGACTGCATCGTTCATCATTTTGGGGTCGTTTCAAGCCTATTTGTGTAATATTCCAAGTAGGGCAGGATGTGTAAATCCAAAATGGCATCAATGAGGGTTGAGCTGAAAAGTTGAGTTTTTAATGTTTTTCTCCATGCTTTTTGCTTTTATCTTCCAGAAAATATCTAAACTTATTTTATTTGACGTCAAATATTTATTTCCTATTAATTGATTAATTTTGTGGAGGAAAACACAGAACGAATAAAACGAAAAGAATTGTCAAAAAATGTCTTTCGGGAAAATCAAGTAAATGTGATGTCATCAAAGCAGCCATTGTAAAACTTGTTACATTTCCAGGTAAAGCTGGACCCAACCATCTGGTGTTATCTGATCAGCATCCTAGCCCAAGGTGAAATAAAAAAAGGTTCCGAGTGATGGGGCGGATTTAAGAATTCGACTGCTATTTCAATCAAATGACGTCTTGATGACGTCATACTGACATCCCACTCATCAATTGTTTTGGAGCTCAGATTTTTCTGGAGATTGTACGATAAGGCGGCATTTTGGCCTATACGTGGTACGGTTGAAATCGGAAAAATAAAATGGGGTAAACATAATTGTGTTTTAATGTAACGGCAAGAGAAAATATAAGTACACAATTTGTGGACAATTCGGATCGATTGTGTTAGGATTCTAGTTACATGTATGAGATGAAATTAAACTCCGCAGCATGTGCTATTTCGTCAAAAAGGGTCTAAATCGAATCATTTAAACACACTTTTGCACATGAAAGACCCATTGGATCAAAACGATTTTGCAGCAGTGGAGATATGATGTAACTGCCCATCACCAGGTTAAAGGGTGTTTTGGTCCAAGAGGTCCTTCGTGTCTAGATGTATGTTTAAATGATCCGATTTAGACCTCTTTTTTCACGGAATAGCACATGTTGTGGATTTCATTTTCATGTCATAACTATAATCATAACGCAATCGGGAAAAGGGGGCAGACCGAAGATTCTTGTAGTTACAGCAATTTTGCAGCGAGCGGGGATGATATTAATTTTCAAGAAATATAATGGTGTAGAGAAAAATGTGATATTCTGTATATAACTGTTAAGAGGCTTGAACGTGTAAATTGTATTATCTGATAGTATTTGCTGTTAAAGGGAACGCTCATAATTTGTATTTGCGTTGCTTGGTGGGAAAGGATCGGTTTCATTAATGTGACTCCGCTAACTTGTCGAAGTATGTTAGTCAGTGGAAAGGAATTGGTAGAATGATTAAAATCAATATCAAAGGATAGAAAACGGTGAATATTTGTGATTTACAAGTGATGGGAAGAGAGAGAAACAGTACGAAATAAAGACTTGATAATTCTGGTCACGTCTCTAGCAAAGATAACAATTTCATGGATTGTAGGCAAGTGGTATATTTCTTGACAGAAGATCAATGTTTTGGGTTGGCTGAGACGGCAAAATGTTATTGATTATTTGGAAAACAAGTTGGACTTTTGTAAAAGCTCAGATGAGCGAGAAAATTTGGCGACAGTATAGCGGGGAATCGCAGCGGAAAGATTTATATTTAGTAACATTTCGAGCTTTTCTTCGCTCGGAATGCAAATTAGGTATTGATCCAACTTGAGGGCAAACTTGTATAAAAGGGGCCGCACTTTGAGATCGTTACGAATCACTTCGTCACATTCTCAAGAAGTGCGGACGGTTTGTGCTGGAATCTGAGTGTGAAATCCCGGAGTTTTGAAGCCTGAAATTGGATGTTGGATATTACGAAAAAGGTTGCTGGTTGTTAACAGATCCACACGTTTGGAAAAAGACTGATGTTGGATGGGATATGTAAGTAATTTCTTATCTTAATTAAGTTAATATCTTAGACAGTTATGTTAGGGAACGTGGAATTTGCTTTTGGAATTGGGTAGCTCCATGCCAATAGAATAGGTCTTGGCTAGTGCCGATGCTTAAAAATTGAGATGGTTCTTAGTTGAAGGAGACAATACCGGAACTGTATGATTATTGTATTTAGATTAGTTGGCCACGAGCCGTTTATGGCTAAGGCAGGGTTCATACAAGGTGAGCCTAGCCTCAATGTATTGTCTAGGGAATTGTGAATAAATTCTTTGTTATTGTGTTTTAAAAACTGGTTGTTGATTGAGTGCCTTTAGTTAGAATATAGCAAACAAAAGTCGAAAACCCCTGGGTACCTTTCCCGGACCTGTGGTGAATATTTCCTCCGGCTCGGCCAGGATTAAGACTCCCCATTTTAGTTTAGAGAATATGAAAGTTTACCGAGATACATATTTTAGAAAAGAGTCCGGCCGGAAGGATTGAAAAAGCAAAAATATATTGGGCGTGAAGTGGAGGCGTCCTGACATGTTGGAGATTCCCGACAAGGGGTATATTTTGTTTGCTATATGAGGAACTCTATTTGACAACCGGTTTGCTAGAATGTTATTGCGATTGATTTGTTTTATTTTATGTCTGTTAGCTGTAGTAGTTCTATTACTGGGATATTATGTCTATAGGAGACTCCACGGACTTTCAAATCCCGTTGATGAGTTTTATTTTTGGTATAGGTTATTTATAAATGGTACATCTACATCAACTTCTTTTAGTTAAATTAGTGTGTATATTAGCTTGTCCTGGTTCATGATCTTAAGATCTGGGAAACAAGCTGCTAGGCCTTATCGTATACAATTTCGCCCCCCGATTATTCAACCTATGCACCAGCAAGTTGAAGACGAACCAAATCAAAATAATGGCGAAGACAATAATGGAAACGGGGAAGATGGCGAACAGTCGGAAGAAGAAGAATTAGAGGAATTACAGGAAGAAGAGGAAATAAATGAAATAGATATGGCCTTAATTAATTCTACCAGACCAGAGAAATTTGGCGGTAGTTCGAGTGAAGATGCTAGGATTTGGCTTAATCGTTTTCAGACATTTGTCGACTTGCATGATATAAATGACGTAAATAAAGTTGGTCATTTTCGGTTATTGTTGAAAGATGCGGCAGAGATTTGGTATACATTGCTACCAGCAGATGGAAAGGATACTTGGCCTCATTTATGGCAGAGCTTCCAAGAAAAATATTTAAATGAGCAGGATAATTTCACGTTAGAACAATTACTTAGTTCTCGTGTAATGTCTGCTAAGCGAGTCTTGTGAATCTTATATTAATGATATAATGTCATTGGCTTGTAAATTAAATAAGCCAGAAAATACCACAAAATTGCACTTAATTCAAGGATTGAGACCCGACATTCGTTTCCAAGTAATCACGCAAAATCCTAGGGATTTGCAAACAACAATACAGTGCGCTAAGCTCTAGAGGTCGCCTCTTCGATGAATGTAGCTCCTAAAATAGCTGGGATTAATGTGAACGAAAATTCTAGGGTGATTGAAGAAATCGATAAGTTGAAAGGCCAAATTTCTGCGGTAAATAATGAGCTGAGACAGACGCGAATTACTGTGGAAAAGGGTTTTAACAATGGTAATAGGGGAAATTATCAGAATAATCGGCCCCGAACGTCTCCCCCTAGTTATGGCTATACGCCAGGATTAATTCGTTGTAATAAATGTTCTGCGTTTGGGCATTACGCAACTCAATGTAGGAAAATAATCAGACCACAAGATAGATTACAGGACGTAATATGCTGGAATTGTCAGCAGAGGGGACATTATTCTCGTCAAAGTTTTAGGCCGAGAAATTTCTAGAATGGAGACCACCGAAATACAGGCTATCAAAATAGGAATATGTCTGAGCGGGGTTATAATAATCAAAACACGGACACACAGCGGCGTAATTGGGTAAATCAACCTGAAACTGGTAAACGCCGCTAGTTGTAGAGGAACCCGTTATTGGACAAGCGGACAAAAGAAGAAATTAACATACACCAATGGTAATGTTAGGGCAATATATAAATACATTCCCGAAGTGGGCGTATCGACAGTTTATGAATTCTAAATCATATGCATTTTTGAACAGAATGGCTTGTGGCAAGTCTGATCACGGTTTTATCTTTTCTGATAATGTAATTCCGGTAATGGCTTATATCATTTACGAGTTTTGGATTTGTTGGACACACACGCACTGTTAACAATCGCCCGTAGATTTTACGGTAGAATACCGGCAGCTCAGGGTGCCAACCATCTACCGTAAAAATAACGGTGACCGTAAAAGTTGTTTCACGGTCACCGTAAAATGTACGGTGATATACCGTAAATTTTACGGCGTTACCGTATAATATTTATTGTATAAATTTGTCTAAATTGAGATAAATATGCAAATGAACCAAAATATTATTCCGAAAACTGAAAATGACGCGTCATAAATAATAATAATGGGTTGGCGTTACACTACTGGGGTCGTTTCTGTCCACAGGTCCATTCACAGACGGGCATGCGCAGTGCCCTCTAGTATAAACCAGACCACGAGGAAGTTGTCTCACATAAAAGGTTCAAACAGGCAAACATGGTACCTTCTATTGACCCCAATAGTGAAATTAGCCAAAATAAAGCTTGTCCTTATGGTTACAGTATCACATCCACTTATGGGTGCCAATCCCACCCTGAATGGTTAATGAAACTCAAGATAATTCCACAAGTCCATTTTCGTCCGAGTTAGCACGACGAAACAGTCACAGATTACCTTTTCTAACATCCAAATGAGGTGAAACAGGTATTACATTAACGATGAACTAATATAATATAACAAAGCATGACTTTTTGATTGAAATTAATGATGAAAAGAGTAACCTCCCATTACATTTACACGGTTAATAGGTCATACGATCCCCTCCCATATGTGACCTTATTCCAGGTTACGGTATTCTACCGTAATTTGACTGTGAATAACGGTATTCTACCTTATTTATTTATGTATGGTATATTACCGTCAAATTTACGGTAATATACCGTAATTCTGAAGATACGGTAGATTACCGTCAGCCTTACGGTATTATACCGTCTATTTAACGGTACTTTGTTACAGTGCGCTGTAATTTCTGCTATATCTCTGCACAAATGTTACTGCGTAACGGCAATAATCTGGGCAGTTATGTTAAAACGTAGTGTTGCTTTCAGGGTTAAGCTAGGCTAGGAATCCACTGATATCCATCTACAGGTTATCGATTAGCTCGATGTGCTAGGCAATGATTTCTTGTAGGAAGATGGAACAGTTATATGGATTGCAAAATGAATAAACTAACCCCGCTTGCTGATGCTATATAGATTCTGACAACTCGGCTCCGCCTCATTTGTCGGGCAGTTAATAGAATATTTGCTCACAAAGGGATTACCTCCAAATCTGACAGCCATCATTCAAGGTATTTCAACATTGGATATATTAGGTTTCATCGAATCGAAAGCTCCGCCAATTACATTATCTGGTATACTGTATCAGGTTATTAACCCAATCGATAAGCATCGAATTATGTATACTAACACGGATGCTCGGAAGCTATAGGCTATATTTTGTGACACTGTAAGATTGTCCAGTTAGATGAGGACTCAATGGAATTGATCGAGCGTTTATTATAACAAGTCCTGAAGAGAAACGTCTGATTTCAGATCAATTTGACTTAACCGAGTTAACTGTGACTGCGGAATGACTTTGTGTAATGAAAAGGGAGCTACGTTAAGATGTGTTTGCTTCCAAGCCTTCTGATTTAAGAACAGCAAAGAGAATAAAACATTCAATTTGAATCATGGCGAATGCCCCTTTGATATAAAGCCGACTTTGATGTCCAGTTTCATAGGATAGGATAAATATCAAAGAAAAGCTCTGGTGCTAATATCTTTTAATAACAACAATTCAATTTTAATCTCCATTTCAATTTCCATTTTATTGTACGTTACATCCATGAAGGACAATGCACAGAAAAAAAATGGAAACGTTATAAGACATAATAAACTTAACAATTGTGGTTATGTTCCATAGTCATGGCAAAATAATAGTAAATGTATATATCCTGTGTCTTGTAATTGTGTCCCTCATATTTAAAACATATAGATATGTAGTCGCATAAATGGTGGGCATTTAAAAAAACTATGTTGATACATTGCATATTTGAATTGATGAAACGTAGATGTATTCTGCAGATATTTGTAGGTAGAGAGAGAGAACTTTATTCGAGACTTTTATTTTGTCAAATGTACGTTATTTAGTGGAATTCAAATCAGATGTTGTAGTCATCCTGCAAAAATATTGATCAAATGCAGAGGTTAGCATTTGTTTAACTTCTGAAATATCGGATTTTGTGTGAACGTAAAAAAAAATTCCGCCTAGGATTGAGAATGATTACTGAGTCTAACCCAGAATTTTAATGTGTATAGGAGATCGTTGATTGAAGATGGGTATATTCCCAACTTCGCCAATGCACCTATGTTTTTATGTTTTGTAAGCACTTCTAACAGTGATTTGCATAACTTGATTGTGCCAATTTACTTCGTGATTTATGTTACATTGTAATTAGCGAAAGGTTAGCGTGTTTTGGAAATAGTTGATCTATGCTCCAAACTTCAAAAGCATAAAACCTAGTTTCCGCTTAGTGAAATCTACACGGCGGTGGACGGAGACAAAGTCAGGAAAATTCGGAATTATAAAGTAAGTAAAGTTACCCTCTTATATGGATATATTGTCCACAAGAACAATCAGTTACACAATGTAGATGTATGTAAAGTAGAATGAGGGGATGTACCTAAAATGTTAATGTAGTGGTTGTTAAGTGGATGGAACTTAGTGGAACATATAGGACACAATTGAGAAGTATTTATGTTAAATATTGGGAGTTTCAGTGACTTCAAATTGTTATAAAGATACATGTCTCAGGAAACATTAAGAAAATGACAGGAGAATTCAAGGAGATATCGTTGCATGAATCATAGTTTTGTCCTCTCAATAGATTTATTGAAGGAGAGTCGTTACTTGTCAGTAAAGTAGAGTATACTAAGGCAAAACGACTTGATTTGTTTTCCTCCCATGCTGACAGGTGATAAACTGTTGTTTAACATGTTTAAGCGATTCCCTTACCTTGGGGTGAAATGAAACAAATCCAAAGTTGTATTAATCCCGGAATCGTTGAATAGTGTCTGATATAAAATATAGTTACTACTGAATATACGATGAAACTTGATGTGGATAATAAATGATATATTTTGCGGAATTGTGCTTAATAAACGCAACCTGGAAAAAAGATGTTCTTTAGAAGGTGGTTTAGAAGATATACAATTAATTATGTGGTATTATGACGTGGACATCTGCGGGTAAATGACCACATGATTTACAGGTCTATTCCCTGATTAATCTATGACTAGGGTTAATTAGGTGAATCTTGACCGTACGCTGGAGGGTCGCTCCCCTAAGCTGTTACGATGAAGTTATAATAATATAGAGATATCGAGTTTGTGAAATATGAATTGAGTAATGGAAATATTTGAAAATAAGGAATTGAAGTATTTGAAGATTATGGCCATGGATGTTGATGTTTATGAGATATATGATGTTTGATGATAAAAATTAAGAGTTGAAATATTTGGGGCTAGCGTTGAGGATGGAGTGTGACGACATTTACATCCAAGATACCTGACATTGTTCTGTACTTCACGACGGTGTTGTTTTGAGAACAGTCATTTTTAAATTCAAATTAAAGAGATGATGATATTGAGAATTCAGTAATTTTGACATTTTCTTGGAGAATACTGAATATACGTTAAGTAATGATGGTGAGATTTACAGGTCATGCAGAGACCAATGGAAAATGATGATGAAATAATGATGAAATTATGAAGATATATGATGATTATGTGTTATTTGATGATGAAATGTGCCCCCTAATGATTACTCGATTTGTAGGAAAATCAGCCCGGGAAAGGCTAGGGTAAGTATAGCCTAATTCTGCTTGTGTTTTGCAGGTAAAAGACGAGACTCCCTGAAAACATTGAAGGTCCAGTTTAACTGTTTGTTACAATGAACTAGGGCTATTGGTTGAAATGCCGATAGATTGAGTTCCAAATTTTTATGCATCATATTTGAGGTTTTTTCTATTGAAATATTCATTTTGCCAAATAGTTAAGGAAGTGTGTGTACTTGACGATGGTTAGTCAGTTCACATAAAACAAAACAGCGTATGGTATACACGTTTTGTTTATGTCGTTATTGGAGTTTTCCAAACGACAAAGAAATCTCACCGGTATAAAGTGATGGATATCTTTTAAAGAATTCAGATTCCGGGGAAATACGCGAAGTTTGCAAGGACGATAATTGCATTTGATATATACTCCTATAGATATAACTGACTGAATCTACCTGAAATGAGAGTAAAATTAAGGAAATATGCCATGCGACTATTAAGATATTAGGAAAAGAAGTTTATCGAATTAAATATATAGATGAGATAACTTTGAGATGCAAGAGAAACTGAATTTCCATCCGATGTTTTCCTGCTGCGGGGAAACCAGTAATAGGCCTCGCTTTATGATAAAGCCATCTTTATATATAAGCTGTGACTGATAGCAGAGTGACAGATTCTCGCGGTCAAGTCAGTATGGATGCGACTAATATATGGTATTTTCGATTATTTCATGCGTTTGAACAATCAGTTGAATGTTGTTGTGCATAACTGTAGAAAAAAAGTCTCTGTTGTTTTGGTGACGAGACCAAATCAATCACATATGACTGTTATTTGTAATACCAATCTATTTTGAGAGGTGATCTAAGTGGAAAGTTCAGAAAGTTACTTTTTCCTCTTGATATATCGCTATTCGATTTAAAAAAAAAACAGAGAATTTATGGGTTATTAAAAAGATGAAATAGTACTACGAAATGAAAATGTTGTGTTTAATATTGAGTAATTGAATATGTTGATAATAATTTGAGAGTTTCAGATTCTCGATGGAGAAGATGAGAGGCATAGATTTGGCCAGAGGGATAGTTTTGAATGGTAAATGATCTCTAATAGACTCTTTCGCAGAACCGCATCGGTACATGTAGTTCTGGAAAACCTAGTCCATTCGATCGTCGTACGCAGATGATTGGACTAAAGTTGTGTGCCAGTGACCTGATTATGCTGTTTAAGGGCCTTTGAACTCCAGAGTCTACGTCATTGAAATTATCGACGCAACGAAATATTAGAGATCAAATACAGAGCAACGGGTAAAAACTTCAACTTTCGGTGAAAAATATCCTTCAGATGCTTGGCGACTGTAAACTGTTTTTCAGTCTCTGATTGGATTTTGTGACTGAACTATAGTTCATAATTAGGAAAATATATTTGACGAGGCTCTGTGCAGCATTGGCTTTTAAATATGATAGGCCAAACTTGATACCGGGTATAAGCATGTAATATGCTCTTTCCCTGGTGTTTCATGTGGATTGGATGACTTAGACCATGTTGAACTTTGCCGAAATCTTAAGTATTTCGAATCATTGAGTGGATTTGACAAAATTAGCATACCCTTTAAAAAGTTTGAATCTGCCAGAGGCACAAGTATATATATGCCACGAGCAGTAATTTGTGAGGGTATAGGCATGGGCTTCTGTATATATTCTACAGATAGCGAATGTGTTGAAGGGTATAATTCTCTCTTACACGTACGTTCATGTGTGATGATTATTTCGTTTTGGAATACATAATGGTGTGGTACTTCCTTTGCATGTACAAAATCCACACACATAGAACACGCATATGGTCTGAGAGTGAACTGATGAATAACGGTTTCCAGTTGAACCTTTTTCTCTGCTCCTCGCGCCAACATGTTTATCGCTTGCTTGTAAAATTTTGGCCAGTTGACTATTTGACTGAAGAAGCTAGTGCTTCCAGTTTGTCATCTGGTCATATTGTGCAAACCTCCCATCGATTACTCGGCCAAAAACATCCAATCCAGTTCTTTGGAATTTCGAAATTTTGTGGAAAGACCTGAAATTTCAATACGCGATTACTTTTCTCTCAGTTACATGGCACTGATTATTGCATTGTGCCTGTATATATTGGTATACTGGAGAAAGTTGAGTTGAATAACACAGTTCAACTTCTAGGATCGCCTGTGTTTGTTGCATATTAAACATGTTGTTTATGTTGCAGGAAAATATTGCAAACAGTGCCTATCACGTGGTACCCCAACGAGTCTTGAATATTACTTGCATATGCAATATACTTGTCAAATTATCAACGAATATGGAAATTCGTATTTTTCCTAAGAGATTTGGCTCATTATTGTTTTTCAATTCAGTAACGTTCATAAACCAAGCTGCGCAGTTTTTCACTTCCGGCCATTTTCTGGCAGTTTCTACTAAAAATTCAAATCGGAGAAAAAAAAATCGAGTTAATTGAATGGTTATGTAAATTAACAAGCTACAGCATTCAACTGTTATGCATTATGGTCGCATATTAATTGAATGAAAAGGAGGTTAACCGTTCCTTGCTTTCTGGAGGTGACCCAGGGGACGGAAGTATACACACAGGGCGTTCCCATGTGAATACACTTTCCCTCAGCCCTGTATTACAACTGGCATGGAGAGCGATTTTGTATTTTTAAGAGTATATAATAAATATTAATAGAAACTTAGAATAGTATGTGAGATATACACATCTGCATGAAGTTAAGATTACTTATGTAACTTGTATATTATAATATAGAACAAACGGAATAGTAATTATTCTACAACTAGTGTCACGAATTGAGAACTACTTTTTAAGACTATTAGAGTCTACCATTCCTTCTATGTCTATAAATATATTGGTATTGGTAATAAATTACCACAAGTAGTTCTATTACATTACTTATTTGAACTTGGAATTGTTCCTCATAATCGTCATCATCCACCTCCAGAATTGAAGATGAGCTAAATGGTTCAAATCGATGTGGACTAATAACAACAGAAACGTAAAAAGGGTCATTAAGATTTGACCTTGACCGGAACCATTCAGGAGAACAACAACGTGTGCCAAGTTTTCAACGCCAACACCAACGACAACAGTGTTATAACAATGAACTTTTACTAGTGGTTCCAGAATGACATACAAATAACTCATGGAAGTATGTTTACAGATAATCAAAACAATGGTTGTATACCTTTTCCATTTACTATTTTGAAATTGAGAAATAGTTATCATATAGCCCTACTGTCCTCCTTCATCTATAACAGGAGATCGATCTAACCTAATCCCTGGTTAGAGTACAGAAGGTACTGCCAGGTGAATGCCTCTCTTAAAATTTTTGGCAGTTAAATTAAATTGAAGTCCGACATGGGGACATGTCGGTTCAGAAGGCGAGGTAGATTATGTGACAAGGGGGCTACACAAAAGATAACTAAACTAAAACCAACCAACAAAAAAAAAAAAAAAAAAAAAATTTTTTTTTTACAACCACTTGTTGTGTAAACATGCATCCATAGAGGGAACTTGTAGAACAGTGTTGTGCGCGTGTGTTATGAACATTTTCCTTGGAACACGGAGTGCGCCGATTGTGAACAACTTTGAACAACTTTGGTGAACTTTGAACAACTTTGAACAACTTTGGTGAACTTTGAACAACTTTGAACAACTTTGGTGAACTTTGAACAACTTTGAACAACTTTGAACAACTTTGGGGAGCTGTGAGCGAGTTTGAGATAAACTTTGAAAAACTTTTACAAACTTTGAAAAACTTTTACAAACTTTGAAAAACTTTAGCAAACTTTGAAAAACTTTGACAAACTTTGAAAATGTTTAACTGAGACTTCATGTTGACCCAGGAGGGTCAAATTCTCTAAAGGAGAGGTGTGTTAAGAGGCTTGAACGTGTAAATTGTATTATCTGGTAGTATTTGCTGTTAAAGGGAACGCTCATAATTTGTATTTGCGTTGCTTGGTGGGAAAGGATCGGTTTCATTAATGTGACTCCGCTAACTTGTCGAAGTATGTTAGTCAGTGGAAAGGAATTGGTAGAATGATTAAAATCAATATCAAGGGATAGAGAACGGTGATTATTTGTGATTTGCAAGTGATGGGAAGAGAGAGAAACAGTACGAAATAAAGACTTGATAATTCTGGTCACGTCTCTAGCAAAGATAACAATTTCATGGATTGTAGGCAAGAGGTATATTTCTTGACAGAAGATCAATGTTTTGGGTTGGTTGAGACGGCAAAATGTTATTGATTATTTGGAAAACAAGTTGGACTTTTGTAAAAGCTCAGATGAGCGAGAAAATTTGGCGACAGTATAGCGGGAAAACGCAGCGGAAAGATTTATATTTAGTAACATTTCGAGCTTTTCTTCGCTCGGAATGCAAATTAGGTATTGATCCAACTTGAGGGCAAACTTGTATAAAAGGGGCCGCACTTTGAGATCGTTACGAATCACTTCGTCACATTCTCAAGAAGTGCGGACGGTTTGTGCTGGAATCTGAGTGTGAAATCCCGGAGTTTTGAAGCCTGAAATTGGATGTTGGATATTACGAAAAAGGTTGCTGGTTGTTAACAGATCCACACGTTTGGAAAAAGACTGATGTTGGATGGGATATGTAAGTAATTTCTTATCTTAATTAAGTTAATATCTTAGACAGTTATGTTAGGGAACGTGGAATTTGCTTTTGGAATTGGGTAGCTCCATGCCAATCGAATAGGTCTTGGCTAGTGCCGATGCTTAAAAATTGAGATGGTTCTTAGTTGAAGGAGACAATACCGGAACTGTATGATTATTGTATTTAGATTAGTTGGCCACGAGCCGTTTATGGCTAAGGCAGGGTTCATACAAGGTGAGCCTAGCCTCAATGTATTGTCTAGGGAATTGTGAATAAATTCTTTGTTATTGTGTTTTAAAAACTGGTTGTTGATTGAGTGCCTTCAGTTAGAATATAGCAAACAAAAGCCGAAAACCCCTGGGTACCTTTCCCGGACCTGTGGTGAATATTTCCTCCGGCTCGGCCAGGATTAAGACTCCCCATTTTAGTTTAGAGAATATGAAAGTTTACCGAGATACATATTTTAGAAAAGAGTTCGGCCGGAAGGATTGAGAAAGCAAAAATATATTGGGCGTGAAGTGGAGGCGTCCTGACATAACTAGAAGAATCAGAACGATATCTGTTTGGTCAGTAATCTTGAGAATCAACGTTGTAATCGACTACAACTACCCACCAAGAAAGTTATGTCAACCGAACATCCAAAGTAGTTTGTTTAAGAAAGAATCTTTTCATAGGCGTGCTAAATGGTTATTTTACGCACGGTTAGTGTGGGAAAGTTTATATTTTATGAGTAAAATAAACATTTAGCAAGCCTATGAAAATATTTCTATTCTATTGCACTACTCAAATTGGTTATCAACAAACCTTTCTCTCACTTTTTTGACAAAACTCGTCCACTGATGTTGGGACGATGCTTCTGTCTCGGTTGGCATCGTGCCAATGTCAGTGGGCGAGTTTATGTTGTCTCTCAAATGGGGAGTGATTTGGTCAGCCGAGTCAGCTGTTGGAAAATTAAGTTGATATGTGCCTATTTGTGTCGCTTTGTTGATCAATTTCTCGATGGAAAAAACAGTTAAACTTGAAAGAGAAATTTCACCTTGTAATTTATTTGTTTGTTTTATTCAATTGTTACTTGTGTAAAAGCAGACGACCCTTTCCTCATCCGACTTGTGAAATGGAATCTCCTAATGAACACCTGCACTTGACACACGTACATTTCAAACAACCGTAGTAAATCGTATAATAATTGCACGGTTAGCTCGATGTTACTGACACAAGTGTTATAGCATTTCATTTTCTGGTGGAGCCTTCAGATTTTGCATTTTAGGTTATAGATCAATCATTCTTTTAGTTTAACGGTACATTCAATTTAGCTTGATTTTCCGATGCTTTATAAAAACCAGAAACATGTATAGCATACATATATCAAATAGCTAGAATTAAAAAAAAACTATTTAGCCGCCAATTTCAATCATAATCATCAAACGTCCCATGAAGGTAGAATGATTATTCAAGGCTGCTCAATGAGTGAAGGTACAAATAATCCAATTTATGTAAAATACTTGATACAGGGGTAAAAGCGTTCGGTGTCCGGTTATTTTCGTTTAGTTTGACCTAACGAAACGCGAACGAAACGAAATGTAAACGCGTTTCAAACGCTTACCAAACGATTACAGGAAACGAAACGCTTTCAATATCGCTTAATTTTTATTTTATCAAAATGCGTTTCCCTCGTCAAACGCGTTTGCTCTGATCGAAACGCGTTTATAAACGCGTTTGTGAATGTGTTTTATAAACGCGTTTCTCTTTTCGTTCGACTCGTACAAATTTGTGTTTTTATTTTGCAAACCAGGCCATGAAGCCCACGTGTCGGGGCTTTCCTCAGCCGCTATTTTAATCCCTGTGCTATAAATATATGTGGCATAGCCTTTAATATACAAGGATAAAAACGTTCTGTGTCCGGTAATTCGTTTCGTTTATAAATTGCGCTAAGATTAAATCTTTTCGTTCACCAAGCGAAACAATATATGTCTTCCCGTACCAAGCGAAATGATTAGTCAGGCATGTGATACCGAGCCGAAAAAGCGTTTCGTCTGACCTTGACTCCATGCAGCTTTTGATCAACACTCAGTCGCCGAACCGTTGTACAAAGGAAAAAACAAACAGACCAAATAGTATTCTCGCCCGACGAAGCAACCGTGGTGTGGACGGTAATGCTTATTTAACAACAACAACAACAACAATAAAACGCGTTACGAAACGCGTTTCCAAAACGCGTTTCGAAACGCGTTTTCAAAACGCGTTTTAAACGCAAGCTTAAATCTTTTCGTTCACTAAGCGAAACAATATTTGTCTTCCCGTACCAAGAGAAATGATTAGTCAGACGTGTGATGCGAACCGAAAAAGCGTCCGCCTGACCATGACTCCATGCGGCTTTTGATCAACACTCAGTCGCCGAACCATTGCACAAATAAACAAAAACAGACCAAATAGTATTCTCGCCCGACAAAGCAACCGTGGTGTGGACGGTGATGCTTATTTAACAACAACAACAACGATAAAACGCGTTCCGAAACGCGTTTTCAAAACGCGTTTCGAAACGGGTTTCCAAAACGCGTTTCAAACGCGTTCATAAACGCGTTCGTGAAACGCGTTTTAAGCGAAACGAAACGAAAGATAAATGAACATACCGATGATCAAACGCGTTTGCGAGGTATAAACGCGTTCTTTGAGAAGCAAACGAAACGAATACAAAACGCGTTCAGAACGCTATTGAAACGCGTTTCAAACGCTAATAGAACGATAATATACGTGAAAAACCGGACACCGAACGCTTTTACCCCTGTACGTCAGTGGAAGTATTATTTTTCAATAATATCTACAGTAGATTATGTGAGGTCCCGCGAAATCATCAATGTATGTGAACTTGATGAAAATAGGTAAAAAATGGTCCCCTAAAATATTACAATTTATGAACTAACAGCGCAAAGTAGATGAAGGGTGAAAAGTTCAGTTGAGTGTTCAGAAAATTAGATCATAGTTCCGAACACTGATTGGTTGTTTTTATTGCCATCTGTTGTTCATGTATATACAACTACAAATACTGTTTCTTCGTTTTGATTACTTATCTTTAACAGATTCGCACGGCGCATATATGAAAAACTGAGGGTTGCCCTGTCGCGATGTACATGAGAACAATATCTTCGCAGATCATTTGAAGTGCCATATTTGGGTAGATACAGTCATCCTTACCCAAATAAAGCGCTAAAGGACGTATATACCCGCTCCAGATTTATGGCCATTGTACCCCGTACTATGTATCCCATCTAAGAGAGTATGCTTTCATAAGTCAGGGGGCGTGATGCCATGAGAGCATTATAAGTAAATGTTAGAATTCTGTTGTTCGAGTAGTCACTTGCGCATGCCCAGTGAAGAGCTTGGAGCTCGGATCTGTTGACTTCCGGTGGCTATTAAATAATGTTATGCATAGGGCTGATCCGCTTCTCAAAAATCCAGAATTTATACTTCAAGTTGCAAAGCTACAATTCTTTTAGACACGATAGCCACTGTTGTTTTCCAACGTATGCAGAATTTTGGCTATGTAATTTGGAGGAACGGCAGCTCAAATCGCATGTTTATATTCAGTCCCATTCCCTCTGGCTGGCTGTATCAAACCGGAAGTCAACAGACCCGAGCTCCAAGCTCTTCACTGGGCATGCGCAAGTGACTACCCGAACAACTGAATACTACGGGACGTACGATTTGGAAATATTACGATACGCATCCGCTTATGAGGCCTATCACAGGAAAACCTCGATCTGAAGCTTGATATACATGGTCACCGATCATTCAGCAAGTGTCACATTCCCAAGCAAAGGATTTTAACGGGGAATTCTCAGAGTATGTGAAAGATAACACAGCGATCAAAAATATCCAGGTTAAGGAGCCATGAAATAGCTTATTTACGGTGAAAGTTAAATTTTGATAATTAAGGTTCAAAGGTGATAAGTGGTCGAGGAAACAATATTCCAATTTCAGATTGGTACAGCGCTCCGGTAGCTATATTGGATGAAATTATTTTCACAAAATCATATTTTGGCAGCATTTGCAGAACCGATCTATACGAAATTAGGCGTAAGTCACGAATGGATCGGCATCACTGAATAGTATTCTACTCCATAAACCATTATGGCCGGCATCGACCAATCTTCGCTGGATACACCGAAATGGTTATATATGTGCTATTCGAAAAAGAGAGCCATTGTTTTCAACCATACCTTGAAACTGAATTAACCCAAACTTCACGAAAAGTGAGATTCCAGACGTACGTGAAATGATTTCATATACATTTATGCACTTATGCATTTAGCATAAACAGATACAGGTCTTCACAGTTTCAATGGTTAGGCATCTCGCCATCACAGTTTAAAGGGATTGATAACCTGCTACTGGCAAAATATATTTATGATTAAATTGTGTGGAAAGGAAAGATACATCGAATGAATTGATTTTTATTCTGCTCACAAAAGTCTTCCCATAAGATCGTACAAATCCGTCCAATTTGTTGAAAATGATCTTTGGAAAAGGATCAAAATTACTTCGTTTTGTTTAAATATTGGAACTTAAGCATGTAAACTCAAAGGGTCTAGGAGTTGACCGCTGGCTCTTTATCATGAGATATAATGAAATAATGTATAGATAGAATAGACGTCGCCTACCGCAAACCGCAGGGGATTATTTTCATGTTGATAGTTGATGATGAGGTACGATTCTTAAGAGTTATTAACCCTATCTGGCCTGGGTTTCTTTGGACCTGTCTAGACCTGGGGGGTTGGGGGGCCGAGTTATTAGCCCCCCCCTAATTATTTTTTTACCCCTGGAGCTAGGGGGCTGAACCTTACCACACTATACCATTCGGTCAAGCAGGAAATGTAAAAAAAATCCAAGATGGCCAGTTTGATGACGTCAAAGTGACGTCATGTTCAAAAACGGCATTTTTTGGTCAGATTTTCCGAATTTTTTATTTATGTAACTTTTTCGCGAAATCTGCATGATAAATTAGTAAATATTAATGCGATTTGAAATAAAATAATTTTTGCCAACTTTTCATCTTGGAAAAGCAGAAATTTTGAAGAAATATGACGAAAACATCACTTTTCTGGTACCCCACGTGGCCGCCATTTGTTGTCCCGGAAATAGCACAGAAAGTTTGGTAGGGGGCCATTTTAACCCCCCCCCCCCCGGCCTATTAGGGTTAACGGGGCATTGTTCTACTATCATGGCTACCGATTCGGCTGAGTGAAGAAAACAGGTCGGCCATTTGGTCGTGAGGGAAAATTCGAGTAGCAGACAGAATTGATTAATAAATTATCTGTCTCTGTGGATTCTGGCAGATTTTCAAGTTTGGATATAACAATTGCTTGCTTATCGCACCTACATGTACGCGCCAGTACAGAGTTAATCGTTTCCGCAATTGAATATCTGGCTGGCCAAAATCCTCACTTTTCCGGGGAATGAAGATGATGATTCCTTTATGGCGATAAAATTTTACCAAAAAAACGAGTAGGTCGACCCCCTGTTTTTTCCTCCTTTTTAAAATGCCCGTTTGACGAAGAAACTTTCACATGTCTAACAAAAAAATCATTTCGTTTGTTTTCTCTGGCTGGTGGATCGAATTTGACACATTTTCGTACGTTTTTCAGAAAAGTTGAAGAAGGTTTAAGGAGGATTGCGCGTCTTTCCATTTCAATTTGAATAGCTCACTTGTCTCCTGGAATAATGGCATGAGTGTGCCCATTCGGAAAATATATACTTTTACGGGGTTTTGTTAACATTTTTACATATATTTAAGGCCGAAGACCTGAACCCATGTTTATTTTTACCCGCACATGACTTAGGTGTGGAATGCACCCTACGTGTAACTCGTGAAGCGTGAAGCGTGAAGTGGAACCCGACTACAGCAACAAGGTCCATTGAAATACATTGCAATGAGGGTTCCCCATTATTTCAATGTTGTCCAGAATGTGGCTTCAAAATTTCGTCGAGAACCATAGCAAACCGTATTGGAAATCACATGAGTCGTGGGTTCCCCATATGACAATTATTTGGCGAGAGATTTCACGTTGCTCTCCTAGACCACCGTCTGATCGACGGAGGTAAAAATATGATCCTTTGTTCATAGTGCATATGATAACACATGTATGTTGTGTATAACGGAAGCTCGTGTGCACGTATTACAACACATTTTAGGGAAGAGGTGCCGATATACTGAGTATAGTCTTCTGGTTAACCTATTCTAAAGCACATACCAAGAACGATTCGTGATATGTGTTGCATCTCAGGTACGCTTTTATTGTACCTGTTCATCTGGAAACTTGGCTGACATGACCACACGGCCCCTAGAACCGAAATAAACGGTTTTAGATACAAATCTAGAGAGCTAGAATGGAAATGCTCTTACAACTCGTATATTGGGAATAGGTGATCTGTGTCGCTGTGACAAACCGTACACTGGGGATTGGTGAGCTTATCGTCGTCAGATGAAAATGACGGCATTTATCACAGAAGACTAGTCTGTAAGGCCCGATGTCGACCCAGCATCGTAATTTTATGACATAATGAAGGTCTTGATGAACGATAGAGATAACCAAATACAGAGTATTTATACTTTCTAGCATATTTTAAACTTTGGACAGCATCAACATCTATTTGACCGTAAACATATCTGGCATGAGATGTTATCATATTCCACCCTCCCACCCTTCAACTTTTCTATGTTGAACGAAGATAAATCGTAGCTGAAGGTTTCTGACTGCATCGTTCATCATTTTGGGGTCATTCCAAGCCTATTGTGTGATATTCCAAGTAGGGCAGGTTGTGTAAACCCAAAATGGCAACATTGAGCGTTGAGCTGAAAAGTTGAGTTTTTAATGTTTTTCTCTATGCGTTTTGCTTTTATCCTCCAGAAAGTGTCTAAACTTATTTTATATGACGTCAAATATTTATTCCCTAATAAGTTGAACAGTTTTTTGGAGGAAAACACAGAAAGAATAAAACGAAAAGAATTGTCAATTTATTTTGCCAAAAAGATGTCTTTCTGGAAAATCAGGTAAATGTGATGTCATCAAAGCAGCCATTGCAACACTTTTTACATTTCCAAGTAAAGCTAGACCCAAACATCTGGTGCTATCTGATCAGCTTCCTTGCCCGAGATAAAATTAAAAAAATGTTCAGAGTAACGGGGTGGATTTAAGAATTCTACTGCTATTTCAATCAAATGACGTCATACTGACATCCCACTCATCAATTGTTTTGGAGCTCATATTTTTTCTGGAGATTGTACGATAAGGCGGAATTTTGGCCTAGACGTGGTGCGGTTGAAATCGGAAAAATAAGATGGGGTAAACATATTTGTGTATTAATGTGACGGCAAGAGAAAATATATGTACACAGTTTGTGGAAAATTCGGATCGATTGCGTTAGGATTATAGTTAATGTATGACATAAAATTAAACCTCGCAGCATGTGCTATTTCGTCAAAAAGGGTCTAAATCCAGTCATTTAAACACACTTTTAGACACGAAAGACCCCTCGGATCAAAACGATTTTGCAGCAGTGGAGATATGATGTAACTGTCCATCACCAGGTTAAGAGGTGTTTTGGTCTAAGAGGTCCTTCGTGTCTAAATGTATGTTTAACCTTTTCACTGTTGATGACGTGCAGTGCACGTCACTGCTTTCTCTCCTCATTGTGTTCATGACGTGCAGTGTACGTCCAAGTTCGCAGTCGCTCTGTGACATTGACGTTACGTCGGTGGGCGAAATTCTATGCATTGAGAGACACGCTGATCAAACAGAAGGTAATTCCGTCGTTACCGGTGCATCCACAAATGGCATTTCGTATTATTTTGACATCAAAGCATGGACGACGCGTCTACGTGTACAGTATTCTTGTAAAGGCCGCGACATGGCAGGAGAACCCAGGTTAAACAGTGAAAGGGTTAAATGATCCTATAAAAACTTTCTATTTTTTTTCAAGGAATATAACTAGAAGAATCAAAACGATATTTGTTATTTGGTCAGTAATTTTGCGAATCAGCGTTGTAATCGACCACAGCTACTTACCACGAAAGTAGTGTCAACGGTGCACCCAAAGTACTTTGTTTAAGAAATGTTGTTTTAATAGGCGTGATAAACGGTTACTTTACGCACGGTTAGTGTGGGAAAGTTTATAATTTAGGGCAAGGGCGAAGCCCGCGCCCTATCTTTTATGAACTTTTCTACACTAACCGTGCTTAAAATAACTATTTAGCACGCCTATGAAAACATTATTTCTATTTTAAGATTACAAGGAAAGGTTGAAAACATATTTCAAACTTTGACAACCTTTCTCCCTTTTTCCGAAAAAAAAATCTCGTCCAGTGGTGTTGGGACGATACTACGGTCTCGGTTGGCTTCATGCCAATATCAGTAGACGAGATTATGGGGTCTCTGAAATGGGAAGTGATTTTGTCAGCTGAGTCAGTTGTTGGGAAATCACGTGAATATATGCATATTTGTGTCGCTTTGGTGATCAATTTGCCGATGAAAACAACAGTTAAACTTGAGAAGGAAATTTAATTTTGTAATTTAGTTGTTTGTTTCATTCGATTGTATGAAAGCAGTCGTCCCTTTCCTCATCCGACTTGTGAAATGTAATCTCCTAACGAACACCTGCACTTGACACATGTACATTTCACATAACCGTGGTAAATCGTGTAATAATTTCACGGTTAGCTCTATGTTATTGACACAAGTGTTATAGAATTTCATTTTCTAGTGGAGCCTTCAGATTTTGCATTTTAGGCCATAAGTCAATCACTCTTTTAGTCTAACGGCGCATTTAATTTAACTTGATCGTCTGATGCTTTATACCCCAGAAACATGTATACATACATGTATACATGTATCAAATCGCCAGAAATGAAAAACAAATATTTAGCCGCCAAATTTAATCATAATCATCAAACGTACCTCTCAATCAACGTAGAATGATTATTCAAGGCTGCTTAATAAGCGAAAGTACAAATAATCCATTTTAAGTCAAATAATTGATACGTCAGTTGAGGTATTATTTTTCAATAATCGCTACAGTAGATTATGTGGGGTCCGGCGAAAGATCATTAATGTAGGTGAACTTGATGAAAATAGGCAAAAGAGGTCCCCTAAAATATTACAATTCATAAACTTACACCGTAAAGTAGATGAAGGGTGAGAAGTTCAGTTGAGTGTTCAGAAAAATATATCATAGTTCCGAACACTGATTGGCTGTTTTTATTGCCATCTGGCAATGTATTGAGCCCCCTTTTATTTAATATATACATAAAAGATATTTTCCCAGATATCCAGACAAGTAAATCTCCCTTACTGTGGGATGAATTAGTATCTTGTTTAGCATATGCAGATGATTTAGTACTCCTTTCAACTACTGAAGAAGACCTGCAACTCAAACTGGACAGGCTTCAAGCATATTGTCAAAAATGGGGTCTATCAATTAACATAAAGAAATCCAAAGTGGTTATCTTTGGACAAAATCAATGTATCAAACGTTTTTTCCATATTAATGGACTAGCTCTTTCGTGTGTTAATAATTATAAATACTTGGGTCTACATTTACACAGTAATGGTAAATTCAATAAGGCAGTAGACAACCTCACCAATAAGGCCAATAAGGCTATGTTTTCCATTAGGAATAGTTTAAAGTTATACGATATTAACATTAATACCAGCTGTAAACTGTTTGACAGTTTAGTTAAGCCCATCTTGCTGTATGGCTCGGAAATCATTGTCGGATATAGTTTAGGTCAACAGTCTTTAGAGGATGCCATGTTCAATCATAATATCCTGGAGTCTACCCATTTCAAATTTTGCAAGCATCTTCTTGGTGTTCACTCAAGATCTGTGAACTTGGCAGTGCTGGGAGAACTAAGTAGAACCCCACTAATACTGTCATCAATTATGAACAGTTTAAATTTTTTCTTTCATATTTTAAGTGCAGACCACTCATCATTACTGTATAAGGCATACCTTGAACAAATTGAAGAATGCAGACTGCATAACAGTCATAATTGGGTAAACTACATTAAACTTCTGTTGGAGAATGTCCTTTGTTCACATATATCGGAAAATCAGAGTTGTAGATTTCCTAAAGCCACCAATAAATACATATTTAATTATCTTTTCAAGTTATATTGCAGAATATGGAAAGAATCTATTGACAAGATGAGTAAATTGGACACCTTTAGGAAAATTAAACCAAATTTGGTAGAAATGTCAGAAGGTGGTAGTATCTTGAATATTCCCAACAAAAATCATCGGTCGGCTTTATTTAAGCTGCGAATCAGTGCCCATCCGCTCCGTATTGAGCGTGGCCGATTTAAAAAGGGCACAACTAGAGACGAACGTATATGCACCCACTGTGGGGTGATCGAAACCGAATCACATTTCTTATTAGAATGTATATTTCATAGAGATAGACGTGTCATATTATTTTCGGTGTTAAATTCCAGAGCTCCTAGCCTACTAGACAGCGATATCAATTCAATATTTGTAGATTTAATGTGTAATACTGACCAAGTTATTTTGAACGCAGTTGCAAAATATACCTATGAATCCTTTAGTCATTACACATGAGCAGCAATGTTTCATATTATAGATATACAATAGTACAAGTAATACCAGAGGTTCATCAAAGTTTTTATGGACTTCTGGTATTACTATTGGTCAATCAATATCCGGTGGGATGCAGTCTATCAAGTATTTATATACATGTAGGTTCTCGCATATTTAAATACTTGTACTTTATTGTCTCTTATAAATGCTGTGTTCTTTTGCCTTTGGCCTTAACGGCATAGTTGTGCAAATAAACTTTGAACCTTGAACCTGTATATACAACTACAAATACTGTTTCTTCGTTTTGATTACTTATCTTTAACAGATTCGCACCGCGCATGTATGAAAAACTGATGGTTGCCCTGTCGCGATGTACATGAGAACCATATCTTCGCAGATCATTTGAAGTGACACTTTTGGGTAGATACAGTCATCCTTACCCAAATTAAGTGCTGAAAGACGTATATACCTGTTCCAGATTGATGGTCATTGTACCCCGTACTATGTATCCCCTCTAAGAGAGTATGCTTTCATAAGTCAGGGGACGTGATGCCATGAGAGCATTATAAGTAAATGTTAGAATTCTGTTGTAGTGGGGGCTGTTAGGGATATTTTGGTTCACATTCTTCCAAAAGCACCAAATTTGGTCCATATGTCGCCCATACCATACTATTTCGATTTTTGACGGGCGCCAAGACGGGCCGTCATATTCGGCGAAATTCAATATGGTCGCCATCCTGGTTATAGTTGAATAACTAAAAGGGCTAGAAATGTGAATAATAGCACTTTTTAGTGGTTTTTGGGATCGGAGAATCTGATTGTGATCTTATTTCAACGATTTTAGGTCATGGTAACCTTTAAGGTCACCCTAAACGGCATTTTGGGGACAAATTCGCCATTATCAGTGAATTTGGGGCAAGATATATAAACTGCCTCATTCTATTGGTTTCCAGGTTTGAGTAACCCGAATCTGGCCTTATTTTGGCGATTCGGGGCAATATTTCATTTGAGAGTCGCGATAGAGGTCATCCGAACCAGAGGTCAATTGTAGGTATAACACCAAAAGAACCACAAATAATACCATAGAGATTTGTGGCATTCTCCGATTCTGATCCTATTTTGAAGATTTGAGGTCAACCCATTTTGGGGTCAACGGTCAAAGATCAACAGTCACCACTAAGAACAATCGAACGAAGAATATTCAGGAACAAATTATATTACAATACTCCGGAGATGACATCTGCTGACAAAATGCTATAACTATGCCGCTACGCCGCTATGTGTATTTAAATGTTCGACCGCTTTAGCAACAATATACCAATGATTATTGGTATCTATACCTTCCGGCTTGCGCTATCAAGAAACTGTGAAGTCGGGTCGCACCCAGTAAGGCTGTGGAAGAGGGGTAGTGCCAAGGATTTGACGGACCGAGATCGGAACAAACGGTATGGACTGAATGTCACAATATTTCTTTCCAGTACCGAAGTCCACCAAGAGTTCCGATAGACCGAGGGTCTTCAAAGACCGCACATCGCTGTCCATCGTGCGAACATAGGCTGTTGTATGACCCTTCTCCGTGGCATGTGCTAGATGCAGGAGGACCCTAGTGTCCGCCTCGGAATGGTTGCACGGTTGAAGTATTGTGAGGTCATAACGCCTGTTGAAGAACACGGACTCAAAACGGGTACACAGAAGGAGCTTTCCGCTCATGTCAGTCTTGGACATCTGTGTGCTGATGAATGAGAACGGCTCCTTTTTGTTAACATCTTTTAAGAAGCCGCTGATCCATTCATACTTCGGGATTTTAGGGGTTCAGGAAAAGGTATTGTGGCATTCCAGTCCAAACCATCTGTTCCGATCTTGGTCCGTCAAAGTCCGTGGCACAACCTCTCTTTCATAGCTTAACGGGGTGCTTCATCGTACTCATGTACAGCAAGGGATGTGATGCAGCCGGTGTCAATGAGGCCAAGCATCACCTCTTCACCACTGCAACCAGATCGCTGGAAAACATCCCACCTTCCAAGCTGCGCTTTTGCAGCATGTGAAGCGAGCGCTGCTGCAAGCGAGTTTCTACTGGAGTCGCTTCACTCCAGCAGGGAATCCCTGACTTCAGTGAGTGGAGCTGGCACAAAGATTGCACCAGTACATGGCAACCGCTATGGACCACTCTCAGCGACACTTCTATGGCATATGCCATTCTCATGCACTGAGGCTGACTCAAGGCATGCACGGGAAGGTGCAAATGCAACTGTGCCGATGTCCGATACATGATCCTCTGCAAATGCGAAGGCGGGTGCGTTAATAACTTGGGCGATGATGACAAGTATTATTTATTGCTGGCATCATAGAGCGCAAGCCAGACTGCATAGGTAGTAAAAGTAATCATTGGTATACTGTTGCTTAAGCGGTCTTTGTTTTGTATTTTGAACATTTAAATGCACGTAGCGGCATGGTTATAACATTTTGTCAGCAGATGTCATCTCCGAAGTATTTTAGTAACATTTGTTCCTGAATAATCTTCTTTCGATTGTTTTTAGTAGCAACTGTTGATCTTTGACCTTTAATTCTCAAATGAGGTGACCATGACCTCAAATCGTCAGAATAGCGTCAGAATCTAATTCTCCGATGCCGCAAAGCCCTATGGTATTATTTGTGATTCTAGCCTTTTTGATGTTTCCTATAATTGACCTCCGGTTGACCTCTGTTTCTAGGGACATCTGTCATGAACCTTACATGCAATATTGCTTCAAATTGTCAAAATATGGCCAGATTCGGGTTACTCAACCCCGAAAATCGATAAAATGAGTTAGTTTGTATATCTCGACTAAAAACCACTAAAAATGACGAATTTGACCCAAAAATGACCTTCAGGGTGACCTTGACCTCAAATCGTTGAAATAAGATCAGAATCAGATTTTCCGACTCCGATAACAACTAAAAAGTTGTATTATTCATGATTCTAGCCATTTTATTGACTGACCTCTAACCCGGGTGGCGGCCATAATGAATTTCGCCAATATGGCGGCCCCAGGGGGCGACTACCTTGGCGCCCGTCAAAAATCGAAAAGGTATGGTATGGGCGACATATGGGCCAAATTTGGTGCTTTTGGAAGAATCTGAACCAAACAGTCCCTTTTATGCCCTAACAGCCCCGACTATTGTTCGAGTAGTCACTTGTGCATGTCCAGTGAAGAGCTTGGAGCTCGGATCTGTTGACTTCCGGTGGCTATTAAGTAATGTTATGCATAGGGCTGATCCGCTTCTCAAAAATCCAGAATTTATACTACAAGTTGCAAAGCTACAATTCTATTAGACATGATAGCCACTGTTGTTTTCCAACGTATGCAGAATTTTGGCTATGTAACTTGAAGGAACAGCAGCTCAAATCGCATGTTTATATTCAGTCCCATTCCCTCTGGCTGGTCGTATCAAACCGGAAGTCAACAGACCCGTGCTCCAAGCTCTTCACTGGGCATGCGCAAGTGACTTCCCGAACAACTGAATACTACGGGACGTACGATTTGGAAATATTACGATACGCATCAGCTTATGCGGCCTATTACAGGAAAACCTCGATCTGAATCTTGATATACATGATCACCGATCATTCAACAGGTGTCACATTCCCAAGCAAAGGATTTTAACGGTGGATTCTCTGTGTATGTGATAGCGATAGCGATGGTTACGGAGCCATGAAATAGCTTCTTTAAGGAGAAAGCACTGGTGAAATTTAAATGTTGATAAATCAGATTCAAAGATGATGAATGGTCGAGGAAACAATGTTCCGGTTTTGGATTGGTGCAGCGCTCAGATAGCTATATTTGATGAAATTATTTTCACAAAATCATATTTTGGCAGCATTTGCAGAACCGATCTATACGAAATTAGGCGTAAGTCACGAATGGATCGGCATTACTGAATAGTATTCTACTCCATAAACCAATATGGCCGGCATCGACCAATCTCCGCTAGAGACGCCGACATGGTTATATATGTGCTATTCGAAAAAGAGAGCCATTGTTTTCAACCATACCTTGAAACTGAATTAACCCAAACTTCACGAAAAGTGAGATTCCAGACGTACGTGAAATTATTTCATGTACATTTATGCACTTATGCATTTAGCATAAACAGATACAGGTCTTCACAGTTTCAATGGTTAGGCATCTCGCCATCACAGTTTAAAGGGATAGATAACCTGCTACAGGCAAAATATATTTATGATTAAATTGTGTGGAAAGGAAAGATACATTGAATGAATTGATTTTTATTCTGCTCACAAAAGTCTTCCCATAAGAGCGTACAAATCCGTCCAATTTGTTAAAAATGATCTTTGGAAAAGGATCAAAATTACCTCGTTTTGTTTAAATATTGGAACTTAAGCATGTAAACTCAAAGGGTCTAGGGGTTGACCGCTGGCTCTTTATCGAGAGATATAATGAAATAATGTATAGATAGAATAGACGTCGTCTACCGCAAACCGCAGGGGATTATTTTCATGTTGATAGTTAATGATGAGGTACGATTCCTAAAGAGTTATTAAGGACGCGTTGTTCTACTACCATGGCTACCGATTCGACAGAGTGAAGAAAACAAGTCGGCCATTTGTTCGTGAGGGAAAATTCGATTAGCAGACAAAATGATTAATAAATTATCTGACTGTGGATTCTGGCAGATTTTCAAGTTTGCCTTTGTACGATCTTTTGCCTTGCTCGCCTGATGCATTCCCTACCATACAGCATCAAAACAGATAACGTATATATACGTACATATAAGTCTATCACTAAGTGGTATGTTACTATGACTGTTATCCGGGATTCAAATGAACCAACACTGAAGCGCCTTTTAACACCCCGTAATTGTATCATTTGTTTTGAATGTTGATTGTATACCCTACCTCTTGTGAAAATATAACAAAAATAGCATTTATTTTCAGAAAAGTCTACAGTTTTTCGTTTTTGAAAATAGCAGTAGTGTTCTGAATCACTCACCTAAAATTCGGAAAATGATTTTAAGAAGTGTGATATTACATTCCTCCAGGTTATAATATCGGGATAATTACGTTTTGCGAGGGTTGTTTTTCACATTCCTGTGATATTTTTTGGGAGGATGATGATGTGAGAGTGTGGTTACACTCCTCTAAAACGAATGACTGAATCTCGAACCTCTGTAAAGTGCACAATACCCGTACATAGTTATTCATTATTTACCGTTACTCTGTTTACTTCGAATATTAATTCCTTTGGTATTGTTTACTTCTAGATGCCAGCCATCGTTTCTCGAAGACAGACATGGAATACAAGACACTGATGCTAATAGCCTTGATCAGCAGTATTCAAGCCACCCCTTACGGTAGGTTATTTATTGATGGGTGGTGGTGTTGTTGTTGCCTTGTCTATTTTATTTCTCACTGTATCAGTAACATTTTGGCCGAGTATTATACATGAATATTTTATTTTGCCCATACAGTTTTGTAGAGCTATGGTACAAACGGCCGTCAGTATCAATGTAAATCCGTTGCGACCATACCCTTATTTGAAGTCAAAAGAATGATTTGACCTATAAGAGCTATCATATCCTGTCATAATGCTCGGTGTCACATAAGTAGTTGATTATGTTGGTGTAGATTATATTTTCACGATCATCTGGGGATACCCATATTTACCTAGCTGAGTTTAAGGCTTAGGTGTTGCATTTCGTAGATGAGTTTCTGGCTTTGGGTGATATTTTCCCTACAAAGAAGTATAACATGTTCCATTGTTTCTTCCACAAGACCACACCGAATGCACATTTTGGATTTATTTAGAAATAGCATAGGCAAATGTGAGTTTAGACCTGTTTTCCCCAGCCTAAGCCATGTGATGATTTTGTCATCACGTTGATGCTTCATTTAAAACGGTTGAGTTTTTTTTATTTTATGTTGTTAACTTTGTAAAGCCACCGTCCGGCAGTTTCGTCATTCCAAATTTTCTGCCATTTTGCTTCTATTTTTTTCTCGTATGATTGTCCCTAGTCCTATCTTAATATCAACTTTTTCTCTGTGAACAATCTTTAGCAGTTTTGTCTGCACTTTGATCACCTGTGATGTCGACATGGGCTGGAATCCATATCAGAGAGAGGTCAATCCCCCAAACCCTAATTTCCGTGGCTAGATATCCGATTTCGTGAATTGAATCTGATCTACTTTGGGATTCTGAGTTATTGACATCAATGCACTCAAAGAGTCTCTACACATAATTGAACGAATGGGGCTTTTATGTTATCCATTGCAGTGACATAATAATGGCTATTAGCTCACTTGATTAGACAGATATATCGTCTCTAGTAATTTGCAATCCAGAGATGACAAAAGCTGGCCCAGTTTTGCTGATGGTGTTTTTGACCCGTCTGTGCAGATCTTCAAGCAATTTTGCCAGGGTTTTTTTTAGGTATTCTAGTCTTACAGATTTAATTTAGTTCTGGCTCTCCTTCTAAATGATCATACGATTGAGTGACAGATCTAAGGTTGGAGGCCGCTTTTTATCTTGAACGTCTGCTAGTTTTAGATTTTCAACATTCCTTTAGGAGTTTCGTAACAACATGGCCGAATGGTGCAAAGTCTTTTAACCATTTGTCTTTAAGATATTCATATTCAGATATGACTTCTGTCAGTTTGGAACATGTGTGCTTCGTTCTAATAGACCGAATTTCTCCAGCAAATTTTAGGGATTGCTCCTCAAGCCTAATGCTAAGGGCTGGTTTCAACTAATAGACTTGAGCGCGCGATTCCTTAAGCGCACACTTTTTAAAATTTATTTTGGAGGCCGAATATTGTTTACTCTCAGTTTGCATCAATTGGGTTTTACATACTGATTGGTAAGCAAGACATCCATAGTATATTTTTGAGCGAATATTTGACTGGTATAATATAAGTAAGCTAGCTTTACTGGCTCTCCAGTTTGTTCCAGAGACACATCTCTTAAAGTCAAGATCTTTATTACATCTTAGTACCAGTTGGTCTATATGATCTTTCCATGTTGGTTTGTGGTCAAATACCATTCCGAGGAATTTTACGCCATTTATAAATTCTGTGTTTCTTTCCATCTAGGGTCTAATATACTTCAGGAGGTTGAATGTTTGAGAATATAACGCCAGTTGTCTTTGTGGCTGAAAATTTGAATCCCCATTCATTCGCCCATTTCGTAATGGTATCTAGTGCCCCCTGTATTATACCAAACCTCAGTCCTACTTAAGCGAAGTTGTTTACGAAACTTTGCGATATAACGGTCATAATGTTTCGTAATAAATCGCTTTACAAAAGCCGGTTTTCCCGTCATTTGGGGCGAATATATACGACATGTTTACGAATAATTACGACTGTTTCCGATGCAGTTACGAAGAAATACGATACTTTTACGACAGTTATCGATATTCGCAAGCAAATTGAGGCGATTCAGTGCGATACAGTTGCGAACATGTGCGATGTATTTGCGAACTTTACGAAGTGCATACGACTACTTGCCATTATTTCACGATGTCTTCCGAATACGTACGAAGGTTTTACGACGTTTTGACGACGTTTTTATGACAGTTTGTGTCACGTGTTATAAAATCGTGGTAAAAACATTGTATAAAAGTAGCAAACTCCTCGTTTATGGCAACGATTATTCTTAACTAGTCGTTAAATCCGCAACGGTGTCGTAACTTAATCGTAAGTCATCGTAAATTAGTTGTACAAGACTCGCCATAGTCGTAAGTGCCATCGCAATTTATCGAAAATAATCGCAATATATTCGACGATTTTGTCGTAAAGTGAGTGCGACTTTCGTATATTTGTCGGAAAATGTTTACGATTACTTCGTATACCATCGTTTCCTGTCGTAAGTTATCGTAACTATTCGTATTTATTTGTCACTTGACGATTATTAACGGAACTGTTGCCAATAAGGCGTTTAAATTACGACTTAATTACGATGCATTACCACGTAGTTACGACGACTTACGATTATTTACGATAAAATTACGAATATTTGCTACTTAAGGTAAAATCGCATTGCTTGGCGAATTTTTGGAAAAATTTTAAATTGGCGCGGAGTTGAAACCGAGTCGACGATTTTCTTACGAATTGAAGCGATGGATTACGAATCATGACGAATGTCTTTACGAATAGCTTGCGAGTATCTTACCAACACTTACGATCTTAAATCGTCAAGCTTCGTAAAGAAGTTCGCCTAGGTGGGACTGGGGCTTTAGTGTTTGTATTGAACGACCGCTTTTCCAGAGAGCTGCATCGTCGACAGAAAGCGATTGTTCAACCTCAGGGTGGTGCGATGTATGTATTACTTTGGTTAGGCCGTTGACGAGTACACCAACAGAAGTGAACTAATGACGTTGCCTCGGGGCGTTCCATCTTCGTGATTGTGTGGAGTGGATAATTTACTTCCTACTTTGACGTTTATCTTGCGATCGCTCCAAAAATGCCTAATCCAGTGCAATGTTCTGCCATTTATGCCCATATTTTGCAGTTTTTATAGTACATCGTCGTACCAGACGAGGTCGAAAGACTTTATTCGAGTCAAAGAATATTCCAATGACACACATCTTTTCGCTGATAGCTTTTCATATTGTATCTTGTAGCCTAACCAGGTGATCTGTTGGTGATATCTCGTAGTAAACACCACGTTTTAACGGATCGTCAGTGTGATCATCTCCATCTAGATTAAAGTTTGTTTCTTCTTTTTTTTCGAAATGTTTTATCGGCTAGGCAATCTGCCTTTTCTTGACTGGTCTTCAATTGTTTATTTAATTGACGAATATTGCTATTTTTGTCCTGGATGAGGCGGAGCTTATTCCAAATGAATTTTGAGTTTGTTGTTAAGACTATTGTATTACAAATAATTTCCCAATAGTTTTGTTTTGCATATTAATGGTTTTGTCTGCTTCCCTCTTAAAGTCTTTGTCTGCTTCCCTCTCACTGACACTGCGTAGTACACTCCCCAGATCTTGAACAAACAGTAATTGGCGAACGGTCTGTGATTGGTCAAGTTATAGAACATCGCTCACTGCCTAACTCGAGAAATTAAACCGTACATGTAGGTTAGTTCATGAAGTAAACATCTTCTTAAGCTCTTATATATCCTGCCGTCTTTATATATATATAGAAGACAACTTGGAATATTATCGAAAATTTGTGGAAGCGGATCGTATTCTTGTGAGTTAAAAGGGGTGTTCACCAGAAAGTTAGATGAACCATGTCGACGTGTGTGTTTCTATTTCGTTTGATTGCTGTTTTAGAGTGTACTGCCTAGGTGAATACACAAGTTTCAAGGCTCAGTTGCCAAGATTCGTTAGTGATTAATGTAATACTCATTTATAGGAATGCAGCGAGACCTTCCCTCTTGAGTCCTATGTAATAGTCTTCCAGAACTCACACCAACGTATGAACATAGTATCTATAGTTAATCTTCCTGAGAGTCGCATTGTGTGGAATGTTTCTTCGTAAAGTGAGGAGCTACCAACTCTCCTTATTTTTTATTTATTTTTTATTTTTTTTATTTATTGATTGATTGATTGATTGATTGATTGATTGATTGATTTATTGATTGATTGATTGATTGATTGATTGATTTATTTATTTATTTATTTATTTATTTTTTTTTGAACGATCTCTTGGACATGTTGGGGTAGAGTAGGAATGTATTCTAGCGGTAAAATGACTGGCAATCCCTCAAAAAGATTTAGGAGTGAATTCATTAAAGCTGTTGCCGGCGACCCCGTCACCTCTCGCTTAATGAGGCCCTTGATTATGACCCCATGTAATAGCCATACATGCTACCTCACCTCAATTAGAATTAGTGATAGATTCGTTCTTCTGTTTACTGCAATGGAATGAAGTTAAACTTAAGTATCCGGATTTAGATAGCGGAATATTTGGAGTACGGCTCTGGAAACTTGTGGCAAAGTTTATATCAGCGAATCGGCGATCTGACAGCGCCTTTCTGGTATTTTTTTTTCTTTTTTGGTATGAATACCATAAATTTGTCCACATTTTCGATGCTTTCGAAAGCAGACAAAAATAGTCAAAGCGAAGGATCTGAAATAATTAACTTTACAACTGTAAGTTTATTATTTAGATTTTGCAGTAACAGAGACCAAGGAACGTACATCGGTCTATATAATTGGAATTTGAAGCTAAAAAAAGTCGCTCTTTTTCATACAGTTAATGTTGTACGAGTTTTCTTGTTCTGATTTCCCCAGATTTTCAGTATAACAGGTCATATGAAAATAAGCTATCGGTTGCAAAAGGCCGTTAGTTGTTAATCAGCTGACGTGCAAAGATTACCTGTTGAAACTTAGTATATCGAAAGGGATAATCCCAAACCTAGTATTTCATAGACTAGTTGTGCGAAATGAACACACAATTAAGCTAAGCAAGAGATATTTTTGTTGCACAATACAACTGGTTATTGTAGAATGTCCGACTCCAGTCAGGTTTAGCACATAACGGCTCTGAAATGGCCAACATATTATGAGCTCTGCGCTGTTCCCTTGCAAGTACCTTGTTTGACATTTATGTTGATATTTATGCTTTTGCGGCTTTACCTTTTCCACCGAGGTGTACAATTTCGCGCCACCCCATACTGCTAAAATAATAATTATTTTGATTGACAAATGGTCAAACAGTCAAAAGTTTTAATGAGATACATACTCTGAATTACAACACATATAAGGGAAGTGGGAAGAGGTGCCGACATACTGACTGCGTCACATGACTTCACAGAATAGTCTTCTGGTTAACCTATTCTAAAGCACATACCAAGAATCTAACGATTCGTGATATGTGTTGTATCTCAGGCACGCTTTTATTGTACCTGTTCATGTGGCAAAAATTTTAATTTGCCAGTGATTAAGATTTTTTTTAAGGAAAATTATCATGTTGTGCTGGCATCATTGGAAATGGTTGACCACTTCCCTTTTGCAGGAAACCATCTTGTGTTTTTATTAATTTTGTTTCATTGGAGTTGGCGCTAACTGTTGTACGAATTAGGTATTTTGATTATTGACGCGGAAATTCTTTAATGGACGACGGCTAAATATTGAATGTTGGACCTAATGGTTGATATATATTTATACCTGCCAGATATCAAATCCGTATCCACATGAACGGGGTCTCAGTTTCAGCTTTGATTTTGACCGTAATGAAATCTATGTGGTTTCTAGAACACAAGGTATCTCAGCCACACCTCGACTGTTCCTCACGTTACATAATTAAATAATATGGGAATAATATGTCCAGTCGTGCCTTCTCTCTCCCCACCCCCCCCCCCCAACCAGGCCTGGTAGGTTAAGCAAAGAGTTATCCCCGCCGACCCAATTTATACTGTAGCATACCACATTTGGTTCAGACAAGAGCGCGTATCTCCAGAGAAGCAAAATCTCTGATGGGGAGAATATTGTATAATTAAAAGACCTAGCGCGGTTTAATGAGATTTTGGCCCCCGTGAGGTGCGGTTTGGAGTGCCAATATGAGATGTCACGTACGAAAGCAATTTTTCTGTTAGCGTAACGTATATTATCTTGTCTTAGGCTCTAGTTACTGTGTAGGCCATGGGTATGTGTTTTTTTTTTAATAACAGCAGCTTGATGTAGTGGATTTGTGCAAAATCGTCTATTTTGAGGTGAAAACAGTACACTTTTCTCTCCGTAAACATTTGAAGCCACTCGAGAACCAAGATAAACTTAACCTCGAAATACTGATCGTGTCAATAGGTTGTTGTTGCCCAAACATGGTTTTGGCTCTGGACTGGCTTCGTATGTTTGCGGAGAGAAAAGTGTGCTGTTCCATTACTTGAAGACACTGTTATTAATAAACCATGGCACCCAGGATCTACAAAATACTTAGAGCATAAGACAATTTTATATACTTTACGCTAACTGAACAATTTCTTTCGCACTTGAGATTTCATTTTGGCACTCCAAACCGCATCTCGTGGGGGCCAAAATCTCATTAAACTGCGCCAGATCCAGATGTTTTCATAAAAACAATCTTGCTCACAGTGGTGGGAAATTGAGTGGCATCAAAGCAATCATTTTTCAGTGGAATTGATCAAGTGACTGATTATCGTCATCGAAGCAAATTCCGTCAGTTAATAGGATTCATAGATGACTCAGTTGTGAGTAAATTATAGATCAAGGATAACAACATAGCACAACAGCAAACAATCTAGGAGATAGCTGGTACCGTAGCAGAAAAAGACTTCATGGAAAACTATATCGGCATTGTTTTGGGTGGTGGTTGTATATATATTATTTTTTTGTTCTTGAATGAGATTTAACCCTGGGCAATTTGTGGCATGCCCAGCTCAACCCTGCCCGCCCTCTTTTATTTATTTTCGTTACCTCTTGAGGTGCAGGGCAGAAAAATATATATATATATGGGTCGATCTCAAAATGTAAAAAAAACAAAACAGCCCAAGATGGCCTAAATCACGATCACGCCGCAATGGCATAATCTTTTCGAAAGCCATTTCTCGCATATTTATTGGAGCGATTTACCGATTTTTTTTCTAATTGATATGCTAGAGAATACTTTCATGTCGTTTTGAGCAAGTAGAATGCGAGAAAATGGACAGAAAATGTGAAAAATATGAAGACTCCACGTGGCTACCGTACAAAGTTTGGTATGGAAGAGTCCATAATGGCCCCTCAGGTAAGATAAGGTTAAATAAATATTGACAATAACTTGTCAAATATACATGTAAGCATGTGTTTGTCGAAGCAAATAAGTTAAGTTTAACTGGCTTGTTATGGAGTATCAAATGAACTCTCCGAACACAGAAACCCAGTGTGTCGCATGACCAATCGATTCAAGAACCCCAAATTAGGTGCATATTTTTTCTTGTTGCAGCCTACTGTCCTAGAGGCTGGGTGAAATACGACAAAACGTGCTACAAAGCATTTAAAACGGACAATGCAAAAATATCTTGGCTCAGAGCACAACGAGAGTGTAAAGAAGCCGATGGGAATTTGGTTAAGATCGAGTCGCTGGAACTCAATAATTTGGTCACCTTCCTTGCTGACAGACTGGGTATTCCGGGTAGATATGATATGGCGATGGGGATGAATGACATCGAAGAGGAAGGTCATTTCCGGTGGGAAGATGGAACTGAAGTGAACGGCAAGAATCGGTTTACAAATTGGAGTCCAGGTAAGTTACACACGTATATGCCACATGCCAGTCATCCCGGTGTGGAAGCAACGGTGACCCATCAGATACGAGGGCCCGGCTGCCATCGTATCTGGATCTGGGAGTCCTTCGGGATCGTATATCCAGATACCACACACCTGGAAACAGATGTGTCCTATCAGCAGAAACCAATATCTAGATAGCATTGGTGTCCGGGTCACTGGAATCTGGATAGCAATGTTCGACAATACCCTTCCCATATATATATGAACCGTACCATGGTATTTGGCGGATTATGGGCTATTTAATACCTCAGCTATTCGGGCATTGTTCTCGAAATGGTTTGACAAGTATTTTCTTGTCTGTGTTTGCTCATATATAAGAGTATCGTGTATTCGATGGAGAGACTTCCTGGATCGTTTATTTGAGAAAGTTGTCTCATAGCAACAGAAACCACTGTCCTGATATCATTGATGTCTGGGTCATTAGAATCTGGATAGTAATGTCCGATATTGCCCTTCCCATGCATATAGGGACCTATCTGGCGAACAATGGGCGCCTCCACAACTATGGAAGCCCCCGGATGACAGGATAACTAGAGACCGCTTGACCGATGTGTTACAAAACATAGTTTAAGAACAGGATTTAGGATTTTCAAACAGCTTTCGACCAATATACCCTGTGGCGTAATGGGTATAACCTGGCAGTACATTGGCCGTTTGAATCAGTCGGAATGGCACATAGTTGGTTCGAACCTCGCCATTGCCACTTTGTACAAGGTTTGTTCTCCGTATATGTTTTCTCTGTATTTCCATCATTGGTAGCGTGCAGTACACATCTGCGAGATTCTACCACTCTCTCAAATTTTATGTAGATTTGGCACATATAATGCGAACAAGGAATTGTGGACGCATAAAGTGCACAGCATAATTATTTTGTTTTCCATACGATATTCATTGCACAATTTATTATGTAATTTTTGGGAGGGAAATAACCAAAATAATTTTAAAAAATTGAAAATTGGGAATACTTTTTGTAACCCTGGTGGGGGGGGGGGAGAAGCTGGTAGAGCTTGACCCAAGTAAGTTTCAGCCTCCTAGCTCAAGGGGTAAGAAAAATAATTAGGAGGGGGGAGGGGGAGTGAGAGAAGTCATTGGAAGGAGTGATGAATGAGAAAAAGAAAGAGGAACAGCAATGAGGCTACGCGCTACCTGCACACACGTACTCCCAAAACTGCCATTTCTGTACTACTCGCCGAATGCGCATGGGTGCGTCATCCCCAGTCTGATTCTACACCAAGGGAGCTTAAATCAACATCATACACGCTATACTTGGAAGAAGGATAGCCGTTCAAACACCCACTGCGTACCACAGAATACCATCTTTGTATATTACTCCACGACTGCGCATGCGCAGAAATACGTGATCGGACAAAATCACCACACCAACACGAGGGCTTCAAGTTCAAGACGATACACAGCACGTCCCATTTGTACCGCGGTTGTCTCGCATATATACTCCGAAACATTACTGACCATTCTGCCGAGTGCGCATGCGGAGGATGACTTTACTGAGAATAACCCTCGAGACCCTCCTATCGTTCTCTGCAGCGTCAGTCAAATGGATTAGATACCATGTTTTGCTTCATGATAAAACATCCTCTCCAAAATTCCCACCCCAAACTGCCATTTTTCGATTTTTTTCTTCGACTTCTGATGTGCAGATTTACATCATTTGCGATAAACCATAACATCCTGACTCTACACCAGGAGAGCTTCAAAATGATATCTACATGACCTATTTGAACCACATATACCCCAAAATGTCCCGATCCTGACTTTATCGGCGAAATTCAACAAACGACCCCGAGACACTTACCATGGAAATCTACAGCCTCAGACAAACGAATCAAATACCCACAATCTATGCTTTGCTCGACAATTCCAAATGTCGGTTCGCATCCTGCCATTATGCTGGACACATTGCTGGAGATAGCATCGGGAACCAGATTCTGCCCAAACTCACATTTTGAGGCAAACTCGCATGTCAGCTGAATGACTATCGTCTGGCTACAAGCATTGCCCGCAACTGAAAATATCGCGAACACGCTCTCGGCGTTGAGATTACTCCGCAATATATACCTTCCTTCTTTCTGCTAAAAGCCTTTGTTTCATCAACCAAATATATCCCAAAAGTATTTAAGGAATAGCTTACACCGAAAAAGAAGTTAGATTCTTGATTTTCTCGCCATTCTCAATGGATCTATTTGCGTAGGGAGCTACATGTGCGTGATTAATCCCGTCGTAACAAACCCACGTGTTCCCTGGTCTTCGGATCTGTGCTAGGGCATTCGACTGCGGGCAGTGCTTGTAGCCAGACGATAGTCGTTCAGCTGACATGCGCTGTTCGGAGTTTGACTTTGAAGAGGAAGTATCGCCCGTCCCTAAACAATGTTAAGACTTCAGCCTTCAAATTGATGGGGTAATGGAAATACCGAAACAAGATCCGTCCTGACATGTAATGATATGCATAGGTCAAAATAGGAAGAAGTGGGGGTTTCATAGTCGGATTGACCTCTAGTAGAACCAAAAGGTCACCAAATAATAATCGGACATAACCAGAGATTTATGTGGAGAGAAAGCAAGAGCAAAACCAGGCCAGCTGACCTACTTACATAGTTATCTCCCCTGAAATTTGCATATCACGTGATCGGGGGAGATAACATTGTAAATAGGTCAACGGGCCTGGTTTTCCTGTTCATCGACAGCACTAGTGACGGGGATTATAGATGCACCAAGTTAAAAATGTAAGCTTGTGCCAACATTCACACAAATAATTCGCGAAAACATATCACACCGCGAGTCATATCTTGAAACGTTTTTACTTCTTACTTGCAGTTCAGCCAGACAACAAGGGAGATTTTGAGCATTGTGGAGACTTTTGGAATGTGGAAACACCTTACACATGGAACGACGCATCTTGCACTGAATCTTTCTATAATGGTTACATCTGTGAAAAACCCACAAAAAGTCAGTTTCCACTTATTTTTTTTTACAACTGCTCCATTCAATCTAAATCTCGTTCATATTTTCTGTCATCAGACATGTCGTGTCAGTAACCTAGCTGCTGAAGTAAATGTTATCGTTCTGAAGTAGACTAAAATAAGGAAATATTTTTTGCCATTTGATTCAGTCAAATAGAGCAATAAATTTCATTTTTAGTATATTTCGACAAGAGACAACAATACCGCATACAACGATTGTGTCGCTAGGCTTTCTTTCGCATAATCTCGGATTCTGTATGACCAATCAACCATACCCTTAGTAATGAGATTAGGTAGGAATTCCGCTGGAAATATTTGTATAATTTTTATAAAGTCCATATTATGCTAAGTAGCTTCTTCAAAAGGCCTTGAAAATTTGCTGAAACAATACCTAGTCGGAAAATGTCAAAATGGTAATTTTTTAATTTAATTAATAATTTAACCAATTATTTCAACACGGGTGGCAATCTAGGTAAACCAAGATGGTAAATCAGGAGAATACCATCTAGGCGTAACGCTATGAAAAATTCGTGCGAAGTGTTCGCCGATATTCTACGAGATCCCATAATAAGCCAATCACGACCAATTCAACCTTTTCGCTCTGACAATGATTGACTTTTACTTCAGGGAGATTAACATCTTCGCGCGGCACAATCTTTTGATATTCTCTACCCCTAACAAAGCCAGACTTTTCGGCGGGAGTAAACTCTTTGATGTTTATGGACTCCGTCTTGAAATGATGCCATATTTGGAAACTGTTTCAGGATAATGTTTATATATTAGACCACGAGCTACCGTGTGTAATTACTGTGAGCGTGATTTTGAAATAGTTACAACCAGGCTATCCATCTGATTGACTAAAAATAGTAGTTTCAAATCGCACGGGATTTATATAGGGCTGAATTCAGATCTAATATTCCGATCTTATATCTGAGTTTACTGAGATTGCACGGGTGGTTGCAAAAATGGCTACCCATGGTCAAAGCAGAATTAAGTTTATGGGCGCCTATAATATGTTTCATATGAATAACACAATATATCAATCCAGAATTTTCACCCTTCCTCTTTCTGATCAGTTCATATGTTTAGTTTTATTCCAGTTCCTTCTTATCCTTGTACATGCTTAGCAACATACACAATACATATAACTTTTCGTTTGCCTGGAGCCTCTTTAAATTCTTAACTATACACATATTGCGAGCTTTACGAACTATATGTTATGCAATAATGTATATGCACCACAACTAAATGGCTGTAATATAAAATATTGATAATATGTTTTTTTCTCTCTCTCTCTCTTTCAGAGCACGTAACGCCGCAAGTTGAGACCAGACGAACATGCCAAAGACTCATCTAGCACAAGCAGTTGATCAAGCCGCTGTGCAATATGCGGAGATTTGCTAGCTTCTCGTGAAATTTTGAACTTTCAACTAAACGATTCCCTCTGAACTGTAGACTTATCTGAGTGAAGTTTTGATATTATATTTTATAGTATATGTTGACATTTCTTGGTGTTTTAAAGACCATGTCGTCAGTCTATGGAACTGAGACTGAGTGGTGGTTCTATGGAGTACAAGAGCAGTGTTAATCGCTGAAAAATCTCTTGAAACAAGTAGTTCCTATGTTAACGAAGTGTGAGAAATAATATATCTGATGACTTTTGTTACTATGTCACCAATTTCACTGCTCGCACCAGTTAAATCATTGTAACAGCGCAGAATCCATGCTTCCCATTCAATTACCGCTCGAGGAGGTCATCCAGAAGATTGACACTAGCATATTGTCGTGCCCATTGTTTCCATCCTGGCGAGCCAGTGTATCCATCGATCTGTTGGGATCTGCGAGGATTTAGGATTTACCTAGACTTATGAAGATGATTGTTTCATGTTTAGGCCGTAACTACAAGACAGAACTACCCTTCGAACAAGCGTCAGCACTGATCACGTATCACCCCTCTTTTACTCCAATGCTGTATCGTTCATCCATGTCAAATTCACGACAGGTGTTTCATCATCCCGAAGTCTGATATCATGTATGTAGCACTACACTAATTTAATTAAAAGTACACGATACAGTTGTAGCAAGGTGACCCATGCGGCTGTGCTAATGCCCCCGTCCTGCAGCAGCAATGGAATAAATGTCTTGATACAAAACAATGTAAGGTGGCTAAGTAATTGAGTTTTATTCTTCGCATTCCCGCCAGTCATTTAGTTGTCACGGACACATTGCAAGATTAAAAGAAGGGTAAAACGTCATCAGCTTTCAAGGTTATATAGTATCAGCGCTTTTTGTTACACCGTTCGGACAGTATTCTAGGCAGCAACCTGCAAATATTTGGAGATGACAAGCCTAATATTACCATTACCCAAGGTAGACCTCATGTTTTATGTACATAATTCTTATATTATTTCTCCTTTATTAATCTCTTATATTGTTATTAATTCTTATATTATTTCTCCTTTATTAATCTCTTATATTGTTATTATATGTTTGTTCCTGTTATCAGTCCTGTAAGTGGGCCCCAGGCCTGTGGGTTTCTGAAAATAAATACAAATACAAATACAAATACAGACTGTGAGACAATAGCTACGTTAGATAGATTGTTAACTGTGCGTCGTGGAATAGCTTTGAATTATCCTTGATACGCGTTATAGCGTCATGTTCAGAGATATGTATGTATTGCTGACCAGACAGTGTGAGCTGAAGAAGCCGTCTGTAGATCTTTATAATATATAAAAACATACACCATCAACTGAATTGGAGTTCAATTCCTCGATCGACCCCTGCTGTATTTGTGCCATACAATAAGAACGAACCTTGAGACTCCCATCAATTTATTGTTATTCAGATGAAAAGAGTGATGTATATGGGTTATTTTTTTAATTTGAGTGAAAAACATTATGTGTTATTCTATCGGAAAATAAATCCTTTTATTTTTATTTCTCTTTATTCTTATTTAATGTATGTGTTTTTCGGTCACTGGTAGCAAAACGTAATATATCGTGACCTCCGATTTTTAGTTATTTTTTTTCTGATCTGAATAACAGTGCTAATTTCATCAGTTTTCATAAAAAAAAATCCTGCTTTTCTGCGAGGAAAAGTTGGCAAAAGCTAATCTATTCATCAGATTATTATTTACTAAATCATCATGCAGTTTTTGCGAATCGTAGAATCTGACAGAAAAAAATCGACCAAGAAATGTCTTTTTCCCAAAATGACGTCACTGTCATGAAAGTGGCCATGTTTTTTTTATTTACTTTTTTTGTATTTTTTTTGTACATTTTGTAGTCGAACTTGACCCCAGGGCATAGTGTGGTAAATTTCAGTCCCCTAGCTCAAGGGATAGGAAAAATATTAGAAGGGGCTGAAATTCCAGGCTTGGACAAGTCCCCAAAAGCCTAGGTTAGCTAGAGTTAAATATCTCCAAATGAAAGCTAGTTCTCAAGTTATCGCAGAGACGATACCAGAATAACGTTTTTGTCCTACAATAGTTTTCAGCCCTGAATTATTTTTTCTTTTTGAATTCAATAATTAGCTATTGTGAGAAACGCGGGCTTTTTGGCTGTCACCTTCTTTTTTCTGAACTAACACGACGCTTCCCGAAAATCAAACACCAGCGACACATTCTGGAAATGTGTGTAAATAAAGAAGAGAAGTTGAAATCCAGTAATCCGCTGTGTTTGTATTTATAAAATCTTGTAACTCACAATCAGAATAGATAAGCACCTCGGATATTCCCGAGTTCATCCACATATTGAATAAATAGCAGAAGTCCTTGAAATAAAGCCAAACGCTCACCAGCATATACATGTCAGCATATCCGAGAGGGAATAATACATAATCTCAGTCAACTGGCCGCAATGCTGAGGTATATACTACTTCAATATAATCGATGTATAAGTGCTTTGGAAAAAACCCCATCAACATTCAGGAGTTTGCCACGAGCACAACAATTTTGACCTGAAGGTGCTGATTAACACCAAAGAAATGATGTTGATCTCAGCGTCAGTAAATATTGTACAGGCGGAAGGTGACTCCGAAAATAATCGATGAATATTGTTGAAATTATACTTATATCAAACACCCTTTATTGGTCAAATCCAATTATTGCTTTTAGCCAGTATTAGCACGTATCATTTAACACCAAAATATGGTGTTGAGCCGATTCAATGCCATTTATTGCTGTTGCCCAACACCATTACTTGGTGTTGGATTGGCCGTAACACCATATTTTAGTGTTCACATTGGTCAAACACCATTTCTCAGCAATATTTTATGGTGTTGATCATTGAGCCAACACCTTCTTTCTGAACGTGTACATGACTAAAACAGCTTTTCCTCGAAGTGGATGACTAAAAACTGGAAGTCCTTATTTGGCACGCCCGTGTGTTATCCAATAGATTTGTTGTAGTTTGAATCCATTTTAAAGACAAATGACCTATTCAATGGTTGCCACGGGACATAAATATAATTAGGGGGTTACTATGGAATAGCTCAAGGTATAGGCAATAGACGACTAGAATCACTTTCAGTATATGCAATAGATCACGATCGACAATGGACAAATCTGTACAATGGTGGCAAGATGGCCAACCACCAATCTATAAAGTGTATATACAGAGATTAGCCCAATTAGTATTCCTACTAGCGGTTAATCTATCTATGCTGGAAACTGGCTGATCCATGAACAAATTTTACATTCGATTGATTAAATGATTTATCGAAATTGTGGATTTCGGGCCGCTTGCCGTACGAATTTCGAGGCCCGTCAACTCAAAGCTATGTTTCATTCCATTATGCATTTCTTTTTCCAATTCATAGATTTACAAACACTGTATCCTATTAAAAAAATAAATTGGTAGATCTTAGTGTGGTCCATAGCAATATGCGCCTTTATCATTGTTCGAGATGCGTATCAGGGAACAGGATGGCAGACTTCATCACATTGTGTGTAAATAGATTTTTGTCCTCGTTTCGGTAGTGGACTTTTCATGACATCATAGGGCATTGTATCCGCGGCGGTCTGTTTTGGGAGCGTTTCTTCAGATGGTTCATCAAAATGAGACTGTGTTAGTAAGTGTTTGTTTTTCATTATTTTTATGCTGACTGATTTAGCAATGTACTTATGTAATTTTGTTGGAAATGAGACATACGGTCCTCCGTTATCTCCGTTGCCCTAGTGACCATAGTTCGGGTCGAAATATTCCCGAATGTCATAATTGTAGAAATTAGTAAATCTATAAAACAAACGGCCCTCACAATCCAGGTATTGACGTTGATAGCAAAGCTCGGTTATGGCGGAAAGGATCTGGTTATCTTTCGTTGATAATGTGCAGGTTTACCTAGGGTAAACCCTAGTCCGTTATCACTTTTCAGTTCTGTTTTTTCTTCTTCTGCACATGTGTAGTTTTGCACGGGGACTGTTCTCATTTGATGCCCCTTACAGCATTCATGCCCCTTACAGCATTCATATACACATTTGCAATGCACGGTAGCTTGTGCACTGAACGTGATAATTGGGATATTATCGCAGTAAATTTTATCTTTCCAATTTCTCTTAAATTTGCCTTTCCTATCTATATTATCCGGTATCATTTGTTACGGCGGGAAGGGTCGTCATTCTCCACGGTCCATCGACAGCCGATCCATGGAATTTCTTACAGTCTAGATACTGAATTATCAGAAAAAGAATAAATCAAGGCCCACAGATAAACACAACCAGACTTTCACGTAAGTTACAGTGGTTCAAACCTGCCGCATTGGCTTATTTTGCACTTTTCGGTGGATTTACAATCGACATTTTCTCTTGTTGTAAAATTATGACACCTTCAACCAAAGCTAAAATTGGTTTTGGTTAAATGTGTCCTATTTTTGCAACAAAAGAAAATCTGCAGAGAGAAGTGCATAAAAATATAAAATAAGCCAATGTACCAACTTTGGTGCACCTTAAATCCGTTTACGTGCATCTGCAGCCCTTCGTTAGGCTGTACAAAATGGTCCATTTCATATCGTTTTGATAAAAGTGAAAGTTTGACCCTACAAACCGAACAGCTTTCTTGATCATAAATATGAGACTATTAACAAACCCACTCGGATGCAAGTAAATCCGACATCAGTACTTAACCCTATCTGGCCTGGGATTTTTGGGACCTGTCCAGGCCTGGGAGGGGGGGGGGGGGGGCGAAATGCCCTTGAGCTAGGGGGCTGAAACTTACCACACTATACCCTTGGGTCAAGCTCTACCAGAGAATGTAAAAAGAATGGTCGATTTTTCGATCAGATTTTCCTTCTTTTTTTTATTATGCAATTTCTCCGAAAAAACTGCATGATTAATTAGTAAATGTTAATGTGATGTGAAATAAAATTGTTTTTGCCCACTTTTCATCGCGGAAAAGCAGAGATTTTGAAGAAATATGACAAAAACATCACTTTTCTGGTACCCCACCTGGCCGCCATCTTGAATCTACCCATGATCCTCTATTCGAGTTGTTATGCAAATAGGTTCAAAATGACCCCAATATGATAAACTATAAAGCCACGGAGTTTCAGCTATCCGTTTTTTGTTGTTCCGGAGATAGCGCAGAAAGTTTGGTAGGGGGGCCCTTTTGCCCCCCCAGGCCAGGTAGGGTTAAGTACTTTGATTAAGAACAAGTATTTCATTATACGGAAAATCAGCTTTGAAACTGAGCTGTCAGGCAATACGTCTGAAGATACACACTAAGACTGATTTCGTCTGTGAGAACTGCAGTTGATTCACGCATGTTTATCTAACTCACTGTGATAAAATGAGTGAGTGAGTGAGTGAGTAGGATTTAACGATAAAATTAAAATAAGTGATAAAATGAGTAACCAGTTAACTTTCTTAACAAATAATAGTGAAAATTAGGTAACATTTAGAGACTTGGTTATAAGTCGCATAACTTGGTTGAAGAAACTATGGGACATAAATTGAAGAACATCTCTCATCGGTAGTGTTTGCTCATTTTTGTCCCCCGCCGCAACGCGGCCGGGGACTTTAAAATGGTTCTTGCTTCTATGTGTCCGTGCATGCACGGACATGTCCGTGCAAATACTTCGTAAGCAATAACTTCTAAATGCTTTGTCGGATTCCTCCGAAATTTGGCATCTGCATTCTTTGCGACAAGACATCTCTTGGTATTACGTTTCAGCAAGATCCGCCTGTAGGTGGCGCCACTGGGGTCTTGCTTCTATCTGTCCGTGCATGCACGGACATGTCCGTGCAAATACTTCGTAAGCAATAACTTCTAAATGCTTTGTCGGATTCCTCCGAAATTTGGCATCTGCATTCTTTGCGACAAGACGTCTGTTGGTATTACGTTTCAGCAAGATCCGCCTGTAGGTGGCGCCACTGGGTCTTCTTCCAATCTTTAGTGCATGTCCGTGCATGTCCGTGCAAATACTTCGTAAGCGATAACTCCTAAATGCTTTGTCGGATTCCTCCGAAATTTGGCATCTGCATTCTTTGCGACAAGACATCTGTTGGTATTACGTTTCAGCAAGATCCGCCTGTAGGTGGCGCCACTGGGTCTTGTTCCAATATTTAGTGCATGTCCGTGCAAATACTGCGTAAGCGATAACTCCTAAATGCTTTGTCGGATTCCTCCGAAATTTGGCATCTGCATTCTTTGCGACAAGACGTCGCTGGTATTACGTTTCAGCAAGATCCGCCTGTAGGTGGCGCCACTGGGTCTTGTTCCAATCTTTAATGCATGTCCGTTCATGTTTGTTCAAATCCTTCGCGAGCGATAACTTTCGAACAATTTGTCGGATTTCTTCGAAATTTGGTAAATGCATTCCCTGCGACAAAACACCGTTGGTGATGCGTTTCAGCAAAATCCACCCGGAGGTGGCGCCACTAGAGTTCATTCCATTATTCCATGCTGCAAGTGATAACTTAGAAACACTTGGTCAAATTTCTTTGAAATATCCTACATATGTACCTTTCTGGGTAACATGAGAAATGTTGCGGCTCATCGGATTCTTCTCAAATTTGGCATGCATTTACCATGCCAGGAGCTGTTGCTTGGGATTGCCTTTCGCTCACTTGCACTCACAGGTGGTGCCACCTGGTGGCAACATCACAAATTCGTTTCCGGGTAATAACTTGAGAACTGACCATCGGATTCTTCTCAAATTTTGTATGAATGTACCGTGACATAAGATGCCGCTTGATAATGCATTTCACTGACTTGCGCCTAGAGGTGGCGTCACCTGGTGTCAAAATCTAAATTTGGTTTCTGGGCAATAACTTGAGGACCCTCATCGGATTCTTCTCAAATTTGGTATGCAGATGTCCCCACGATACCATGTTCCTTGGGATTGTATTTTTCCCGCTTCTGCCTACAGGTGGTGTCTCCTGGTGGAAAATTTGTTTGCGGGCAATAATTTGGCAACTGCTCATCAGATTATTCTCAAATTTTGTATTCATATGTGACCCGCCCCAAATAACATGAACACCGGTGGGCATCTAGTACCGGCAATAACTTGAGGACCCCTCTTCAGAGTCTCAAAGTTCGATCATATGCCGATACCATGACATGAGATGTCATTTGGGATTGTGTTTTGCCTGCTTGCACCTACAGGTGGTGACTCCTTGTGGCAAAGTCTAAATTTGGTTTCTGGGCAATAGGTTGAGGGTGCCTTCATATTCTTGTCAAATTTAGTTTGCAGATAATATGCCATGAGTTGTCTCTTGGGGTTGCATTTCGGTTACATAATTTTCATGCTACATGGTAAAGAAAATATATTACAGTAGCAATCAACATTCAGTCAGCCATTCGGAGTTGATCTCAACACCTGGGAAGGTGGAAAGACCCCTCTGCTTCTTACGCATGTGAAGTAGCTGTTGCCATCCTCATGAATATCTTCTGAAACCGACAGCGCTTATAAATATTGCTGCCATTTTGGCGGGGGACCTAGCATCCTCTGGCTGCTTGTCTCCGTTGAGGTTAACGTTGTTCACATTGGCCTTCTAATAAGACCAATGCCACTTTGCATAAATTCATAAAATTCGGACACAACGTTGTATAGATATGGAACTAACTAGGCATATCTCATTTTCTCTGGGTTTGCCTCCGTGACTTTTCCTGGGGTTTTTTGTGTTTTTTTGTTTCTTTTCGAGTTATTGTCATAAAATAATTTCCATGACGAAATTAACAAAATGAAGCAGGTTAATTTATTTGAAAGGTATATTATATAAATCTGAATGTTCAGCTGAACATTTTTGCTGAATATTTTGAAATATTAAAAAATAACACTCTTATTTCACTTCAAATAATTCAGTTATAGTAACTGGAAAGACAAAATTGTCGGTAAATTCTGATTCTTAAAATAAATATGTTTCAGATAATACATAACTCGTTTTGGTGAGTTCATTTAGTGTAATTTAATTGAGCAAAAACTGTCACGGTGCCGAAAATCTCATCGCTAAGGATACTGGAATCTTAAGGCCGAATATTGGATGTTGTCTCTCATTTTTAACTGGGTAGGCGATGGTAATATATTTTTGATCTGATGAGAGTTTGATATAGTTTTATAAACTCATGAGGTTTAGATCTTTGTTATTTCCAACAAAATTCAGGTCTTTCCATGTGAATTTTCGGTCAATGATCATACCGATATATTTCAGACTATTTTTAAACTCGATTGCCTGTCCTAATTGTTAGATTGACGTAGGTGTTTTGTTTATTTGGCAGCTGAAAATTTGAATCCCCATATATTCGTAGTATACCTATAATATTATACCTTCGATCGCTGCAGCGTAGGTATTTAGGTGCTGTTACAATACGATCCGAAACAGTGGGTTCTTCCTCACCCAGGCTTCCATGGGACGTTACAAGCGTCTAGTCCGTCATTCATAATCCAGCCGTCGTCCATTAGAGAATATCCGCGTCCATAATCCAAAGACCGATTCCATTTTTCATATAACAGTATTAGCACCAAATTCAAAAAGACAATCATAGTATACATAAACATAGGCTTGTTTCCTGCAAGAGAGAAGCGGTCAACAGTTTTCAATGATGCCGGCAAGACATCATGATGTTCCAAAAATATCAAATATCGTAGCCTGATTATCTGACGTCATCATAGAGAATGGCGTCATCGCACGCATGTCCGATCACTGGTGGTTCTGTCGGTACCCTGGTGCGCCGTATTTCCTAACTGCTATAGGGTCCAGGCGGCACCAACAGGTGAGCGAAAATGCGTGCCATGACGCCACTTCCGGTGATGACGTCACTTGCGTTACGAAATATTATTAAGGCGTTAAGATAGGGCGTTAATACGTTGAGACGGACGTTAAGGCGTTACGATAGAGCGTTAAGGGGCTAAGATAGGGCGTCAAGGCGTTGAGATAGGCGTTAAGCTGTTAATATAGGGCATTAAGGCGTTAAGATAGGGCGTTAAGGCGTTGAGGCTGGCGTTAAGGCGTAACGATTGGCGTTGCAATTCGATGAATTAGTGTCACTTCCATTGGATATCAAGACCTATTCTGAGCTATTTCGCCAAGGCGTTGAAACATTAAGTTCTTCGAATAAAAAAGAAAGCGTAATACAAAGACGAGCACAGTCGACGTTCAACCGTCAACATGGGTTATACATGTTATGAGTGCGAACGTGCGTTCACCAGACACTATGTTATGATACGACACCAGAAGAATATACATCGGAAATGAAAATTCCGAGGCACAAAACGCCATTGCAGATGGTGAGAATATACCAACTGATGCTGAGAGTACACCGACTGATACCGATGAAGAAACTGCTGGGAGTCTATCTACCGATACGAAGATGCCGGACAGGACAACTTGCAACATACTTATATCAAAATGCGCCCTTGCATCAGACAAACAGTCACAGCGATCTATGAACAGAATAATCTGCTGTCGTTTGAAATGAAAGACGACTCCACGCATAGGACGCCCACGAAGGCCAAGATTCACCTGGAAGAGAACATGTGACTACCGCCCATCGAGGCCCTGCAAAATGACATCAAAACGCACATAGGTCTGTTCCATGACATGTTGCTGTTACAGTATCCTGGCCTGCCCGACGATGATTAGGGATACGTCTCTACGGACAAGAGCGAACATGGCCGAAGATTGACGCGCGACCAAATGACGGTTTCTGATTGGACAAGACCAGCCGAGAATACGTCTAACGGACGAGAACGAATATGACAGATGCAACATCAAATGGCAGCTTCTGATTGGACAAGAGCATACTTCAATTGTAAACATACCCAGCGCGGCTTACCCAGCGTGGGTATGATGTAACATTGGGAAGAATAAACTATATTAAAACTTGTAAAGGTATTGATTATTCGTACCATGGCGTTAAGACTCTTTGACTCTACCCGACCAGAGCTTCAACAAAGTGGCCACTCAAATACCCCTTTCCCCACAGCGCATGTGCAGACTGACCGTATTTCTACTACAGACCACTCCAGTCGGAGTTTGATTCACGACTGCCCTACACAACCCATTCGGATCGAATATTGCTTATTTCTACCCAAAAGCGTCCATTCAAATGTCTATTTTATAGATCGCATACGCGTCATAGTTCAGTCGGACAGTTTCCAACCAGCGTTTCAATGGGACCCCCATACGACCCATTCGGACAACGGGTGGTCCACCTCGACCCCAAAGCGTACATTCAAATGCCCTTTTCCCACAATTCCCTGTCTGTGAAGACGGGCCATAGCCTTACTCCCCCCTACACACCAGCCCAGTCGGACGCTCCCCCACGAACGCTTCAACTGGACATCCGACCCGATCCATTTGGACTACAGACGGTCCACCTCGACCCTAAAACTTTCTTTCAAGGCCCTTTTCCCCCAATTCCCTGTCTGTGCATGCGCGCCATAGCCTTACTTACACACCAGCTCAGTCCGATGCTCCCCAACGAGTGCTTTAAACTGATACCTCACTCGACCCATTTGAACTACGGATGGTCCACCTCTAACCCAAAACGTTCACCGAAATGGCTTTTGTTTTCTACTACTCTTCGACTCCGCATGCGCAGACTGACAGCGGAAGTCCCGTGACCCGGAAATGAACTTTGACCCGGAAGTTCCCTTTTGACCCGGATGTGACCTCGCACCGGATGTTACGGGATCACTCCACGCGCTCAAAAAAGGGTTTATACTTGGTGTAAGAACGCACAAGACAAAGCCTACAATAGCCTGTCTGAGCTCAACAATGCGTCTAGACGTGACCCTTCTCAGCTGCACAAAAGCCTCAACAAAAGCCTCAACAATGCGTTCTTACACCAAGTATCGACCCAAAAAAGCGACAGAATCGGTGTTCTTACTACTACTTTCGATGCTCTCTTTGTCCATATGTGCAATAGAAATCAACAACTACATATGATTGATCTGTCCACTTGTTTTTAACTGCTACTGAAAATTTTATATATATTATTAGTTTTGCAAATTTTTATGTATGTTATCAAGTTGTTCTGTTTTAAATGTCGGACTGACTAGCCTCTGGCTAATGTTTATTGTGTAAATTTTTACCCGACAATAAAGAAGATTATCTATCTATCTATCTATCTATCTATCTATCTACTACTCAGCAAATAATTGAAATTCTCCGGAGTCCATTGTGGGAACGGTAGCCTTGGATCCCGAGACTGGAACGATATTTTGTTCTAAATAACTAATGATTGTAATAATTATTGAGGAGCACGTCTTTGTATCCTTGCATTTATTATTCGCATGTTCTTGGTTGGAAACGCTTTCACGTGACTCAGTATAACCGGGACTCATCTATAGACAGGTCGCCTTTTCCGTTCGGAATCAGTTTGACAGAGAAAAGGTAATATAGTTCTGTCGTGCATATTTATTGAGGTTTAACTCTCTGTGGTGATTCTATTCATGATACAAACAAAAATTGGCAGTTATAGATTTGGTAAGTATTGGCGCTTCTGAACGGGTAATTATTCCGTCTCGTGGATATCTTCACCGCTATTCTCTTCGAACAAGGATTCAAAACTTATATTGCTACTGTGATGGCTATGCTGGCCCACCATATCCCCAAAATGTATTTCTACAGAGTTGCTCAGATCGTCTTCATTCTCAGTATTATTCCGGTCGATTTTTTATCACCTGTATATCCAATGGGCTTGTATCAAAAAAAAGAGATATGTATGGTGGCTGATATCTGCCATGTCGTATCATCGCACTATTTTACTGGAGCGATGGTACGATGCAATGCTACGACGCGATGATACGATGCGATGACACGATGGTACGATGCGATGGTACGACGGAAATTTCTCTATCGTTCCATCGCATCGTGTCATCGTATCATCGCATCGCGCTATCGTACCATCGCATCGTACCATCGTACCATTGCATCGCGTCATCGCATCGTACCATCGCTCTAGTAAAATAGGGCGATAGTCGATGATACGACATGACAGAAATCAGCCACCATAGCGATGCAATCTAGTGCCTGCTCACAGAAAAAGCCAAATGACCTCCCAGAAATACTGAAACGATCGACGTTCGACTTGAGCGATGGATTAAGCTGTCTAACTATACTCATACGACGTGTTCGGTAAAATAATATGGCCATCGATCATTCAGCAAATGTCACATTCTCAAGCACTGTAGTTTAACGATTTGTTAGGAAACTTCGCGAACAATAATTAGGTTATGGATCCATCAAATGTCTCCGTTACGAAGAAGCACCGGTTGACAGCACTTTTCGCTTGAAATCTGAAGTTGATATGTCGGAATCAAATTGCACAGGTAGGAGCTAGGTGATGAGTGGCGCACGCGACGTATGGATTAAGATAACTGAATAGTATTTTATTTCGTTAACCAATATGGCCGCCTTCAGCTAATCTTCGCTTGAAACTCCGATACTTCACCGAATTAACCTGAACAGCAGGAAAAGGAACTGTGTAGACGTACGAGAAATTATTTCTGATGCATATACATGTAAGCAATTTTCCTCAGCGCCTACGTCCATATAAGTTTCAGGGACGAAGCATCTCGCGATCACGAATGAAAGGGGTACACTGGGACAACTTTCACCTTTTTGCAAAAAACACTGTTATTATTGTCATGTAGTGTAGTCTTCTATACTCTCGTTATAACTAATGTTTAGCATGACATAGTCATGCAAAAAATTCTGAAATATCTCTTATAATTTTCTCCAGAATTCGTTTTTAAAAACGTAAAAAAATGTGTCCCAGTTTGCCCCACTATGGGGTACACTGGGACACCCACTGGGGTGCGATGGGACAATATTCAAAATACATGTTATATCAAGTATATACCAATATGTTTCATAGGAGTTTAGAAGATTCAACAGCGATGGTTAAGTCAGTTGCTATTTCAGGTCCCTGCTTCACGTAAATATTTCCCAGGGGCCAAATTTGAGAAAAAAAAATATTTTGTATGATTTTCATTCCAACGAAAGCAATTGACTTTGAAAGTGTTAGTAAAACTCATCAAATCTGATAGGGTTAACAATTATTATAATCTAGGAAACAGAATAATGCATTTTGATACCATTTTAGGGTCAAAGAAAATTTCACCATTTGATTACTATTATCCCAGTGTGCCCCAGCAAAAGTGTCCCAGTCCGCCCCAGGTGCATGATATTTTCCATTTTATGAAAAAAACTAATACATACATCTGAGATAATAAATATTTTTAATTTAAATTGTACCTTTGTCCATCCTTTCTCACTGAGCAGTAACAAAACAGCCATGAAGTACTGCTGAAAACTTGGTAACAAAATATCATCCTTACTCCTCAGAATTTACTTGGACTGCTCAAAAACAGTTTTTTTGCTCGTAATTTTTTACCAATGATAGTTTTTATATATAATCAATATAGGTGTTGTACTTCCCGTACTTAATGAAGGAGCTAGACGGCTTGTCCCACTGTGCCCCATGTCACACTGTACCCCAATCTCCCCTACTGCTGGCCGATCAATGCAAGGCCTGATAACCATCTATCCCATGCTAAAGACATTGTCAAATCCAGATAGATTAACAGTCCGGAAAATATCGACAAGAAGGAACAGATATACTGATTTTATTTGTCAATGTTAACGGTGCTAAGGAGATGGTACGTTAAGGCGACAGTTGGGCCTATACGTTGTGCGGTTGGAATGGAAAAAATAATACGTCCTAAATTTTTTTTAATGTAACGACAAGAGAAAATATATGTACCGTACACAATATGTGAAAGTTCTAGCTCGATTTCGTTATGATTATAGTTATGACATGAAACTCAAATCCGCAGCATGTGCTATTTCGTGAAAAGAAGGGTCTATATCGAGTTAAGGATAGCTGTCCCCTTAGAGGCGGTTTTTGCACCCCCGTGACAATTTGTCGTCTGTATCAATAAATATACAAGATAACCATAATAAACTATATATTTTATGAAAGCGTACATTGTTGGGATTCCAGCTATATGATTTGTATAACCGACGCTGCTACTTTGTAAAAATTATTCCAATTTAAAAGATAGTGCCACGGCACTGTAGCGCTCATCTGGCTATAACTGGAGAAAGTGGCTGCGAGAAATTTTTACTGAAGAACTGCAATAGATGATTTTCTAACTTGCGTTGTCTCCCCTGAACAAAATGGCAACATAGTCGATTTCACAGGAGGTCAAGCTGCAAATTCATGATTGTAATTGGAGGTTATGGAATAAAGGCAATTATACCAAAATATAATGTGTGATTGTCAGTAAGCTGTATAAGCAATAACCAGAGCCAATTTTTATTATGTGATTGCAGTCGTTCGTCCGTCTGTCCACTTCGTGTCCGGACAGTACATTGGACAGTTTTTAACCTACGATTCCAATATTTTGTGGGTATATGCACCAGGGAGAGACATGTCGAGTACGAAATATGTGCGACTGGGTTGTTACGATGGCAATGAGATGTAACCGGACATTTTTCCAATGAAAGTAATCTCTGGTGAGGTTACGGCCTAACCAAGAGATACCCCCATCTGTCTGCGAAGATGTAAAAGATAATGCCACGGCACTGTAGGTCATCTGTCTGTAACTGGAGAAAGTAGCTGTGAGAAATTTTTACTAAAGAACTGCAATAGATGAGTTTGTAACTTGTGTTGTCCCCGCTGAACACTATAAAATGATCCATGCAGTTATTTCCTGAGATTTTATGATAAAGTTCCATGGGAAATTCAAGATGCGGCAATATTGGATTTTCGAAATGAACCAAAAAAAGGTATCTTGCACAACTGGACCACAAGGGGAACCTGTGTATCAACATCCATGCAGTAATATCCTAAGAATTTACGATAACAAAATTTCATGGGGAAATCCAAGATGGCCACCTGGTGGCCATATTGGATTTTTCAATCAGACCATATATGGTATCCTGCACAGCTAGACCCCAAGGGCAACCTCTGTACCAAATTTGAGAAAGATCCATGCAGTAGTTCCTGAGAAATCACGATAACAATGTTTCATCTGGAAATCCAAGATGGCCGCCTGGTGGCCATATTGGATTTTCAATCAGACTACAAATTGTATCTTGCGCAACTAGACCCCAAGGGGAACCTCTGTACCAAATTTGAGAACGATCCATGCAGTAGTTCCTGAGAAATCGCGATAATGTTTCATCTGGAAATCCAAGATGGCCGCCTGGTGGTCATATTGGATTTTTCAATCAGACCGCAAATTGTATCTCGCGCAACTAGACCCCAAGGGGAACCTGTATATCAAATTTGAGAAAGATCCATGCGGTTCTTCCTGATAAATCATGATAACGAAGTTTCATAGGGAAATCGAAGATGGCCACCTGGTGGCCATATTGGATGTTCGAATCAGAGCAGAAAAGGTATCTTGCACAACTAGACCCCCAAGAGGAACCTGTGTACCAAATTTGAGAAAGATCCATGCAGTAGTTAACGAAAAATAATGATGACAAGATTTCACTGGCAAATTCAAGATGGCCGCCTTGTGGCCATATTGGATTTTTCAATCAGACCACAAATTGTATCTTGCACAACTAGACCCCAAGGGGAACCTCTGTACCAAATTTGAGAAAGATCCATGCAGTACTTCCTGAGAAATCGAGATAACAATGTTTCATTTCGAAATCCAAGATGGCCGCCTGGTGGCCATATTGGATTTCTGAATCAGACCACAAAAGCATCTTGCACAACTAGACACTAAGGGGAACCTGTGTATCAAATTTGAGAAAGATCCATGCAGTACTTCCTGATAAATCACGATAACGAAGTTTCATAGGGAAATCCAAGATGGCTGCCTGGTGGCCATATTGGATGTTCGAATCAGAGCAGAAAAGGTATCTTGCACAACTAGACCCCAAGGGGAACCTGTGTACCAAATTTGAGGAAGATCCACAAAGTAGTTCCTGAGAAATTGCAATAACAATGTTTCATGGGAAATCCAAGATGGCCGCCTGGTGGCCATATTGGATTTGTGAATCAGACCACAACAGGTATCTTGCACAACACTAGACCCCAAGGGGAACCTGTGTACCAAATTTGAGAAAGATCTATGCAGTAGTTCCTGAGAAATCGCGATAACAATGTTTCAAAGGCAAATTCAAGATGGCCGCCATGGCGGCCATATTTAAAATCGTATCGACACGGCATGAACAAATTCTGGTGTCCTCATTGGGGGGAACATGCATGCCAAGTTTCAGCTTAATCGGCCAAGCGGTTTCAGAGAAGAAGATGTTTACGCACGACGCACAACGGACGACGCACGACGGACGACGGACAGTCAGGCCATGACATAAGCCCATCGGGCCTTCGGCCCAGATGAGCTAAAAGCGAAAAAAACAAATCGCTTTTTGTTATCGCATTCTGGCTTATTCCGAGTCAGGCATTTCTTTAACAGTATCCGTCTGTGGCGAAATGTGTTTATTGGTATATCGCGTCTTCCGTTGGCCGGGGAGAATGTGGCATCACGGCCCGGTCGATGACAATTCTATGTTCAGATCGAGTCGGACGAACAGAAGTAGACGTTCAATACAGTTAATTTGTTGTGTCAGGCGCGCGCTAAGAGGGGGAAAGCAATTTTGATCAATTTCGGGGGCCTTCGAGAGCGGTCGTGAAAATTATTTGAAATTAGTTTTTCCTCGCGGACAAACTTTCCCCGAGGAAAGCGATTGTGTATTCCGTCGCCTAATTTCAGAAGAGGAAGCAGAGAGAAGAACTATCTCGCGCCAATATCATTATTTACCAGAATGAAATATATATCTTTATTGTGGTTTGCTGCATATGTCCCGACACACGAGTCTCCGCTAAGTCGCGCCGAGTTTAGACTCAAATCAGTATAATAATGTTTAGTTATTTTCGAGCTCAGACTCAGTTGTTTGTTTTGGATGGTATTATATTGTCATTTCTAACAAACATTGATTCTTGGTGAGATTTCAGGACCATTGACACATGCGCCATCATAACAAAATTACATTACAGACATCCAAGATGATTGTCAAATACATACGGATTGTTAGTTCCATTCAATTTATTTTCAATGTCGATTTTTTACTTGGCTCTTGTCAGATTATACACATTTATACCCTCTGTCTATGGGTGGCTGCAGTTATTTGTATGTAGTTCAGAATCCACAGATTGCCTTAGTTGTTGTAAAAGTTTCCTCTGACAAATGAAGACGAGTTGCATTCTTTCCGCTATATATATGGATTGACGATGACATATCCTGATATTAGCACCAGTATAACCTGATGTGCGGCTCCTTCGGGCTAGATTTTATACACTCCTAACACACGGAAACACTGGAAGAATACATGTCTACACGGTAGGGTATATTACCCTCATTAGCATGGTCCAGTAATATGAGTGGGATCATGACTAAAAATCATGACTAAAGCGACGTTAAAATCCTACTCACTCACTCTCCCTTCTGCCATCGCAGTGGACACGTATGTAATTTAATATTTTTTAAAGTAGTTATATGACAACATTTTCCATCGTTCGGAATATCTTTTGCTGTAAGTTGTCTGTGCACCGATGTGATCTGCAATCTGCAATTCAATCACGATGTTCTCACAGACTCATCATTCATCATATGACAGTATACTGATCTCCATCTATTGGTATTTACTGTAATCCCATACAGACTAACATAGTCAATCGTCTGCGGCCGTACACCATTATGACGTGTTCCGGAACATTTATTGTGTAAAACTGATAGTAAATAACCTCTATTTGTAGAACGTTAACCCTACTGTCTACTCAACAGACAAGGGAAGATATTTTGAAATCTAGATGTAAAGTATGTATTGCCTTCCAGAAGTTGAGTATTTCTCGTATATAATGTACAGTGGGAATGAATTATATCTTCCAGGACTTTCTCTCAAAAAGGTATCCGTTTGACCAAGTCTATATATCCCTATTTGCATAATATTTCCAAACAATTATAGAACATAATAAATTTTTGTGTGGATATATAGGTTGAAAAGTTCGCTAGTGTATCTGTTTGTCTGTTGTTAATCTTCACGTTGGAGTTGAATCGACACTAACGCTCCGTCATTTTCCCATCATCCCTAGTCATGGTTCGTCTGACAAAGCCGAGCCATGACAGAAGACGAATTCGTCATGACTAAGATCAGTCGTTTATTAATAGACTTTCTGAACATCCTTCGTGACCTCATGACCTGTCCGAATATGCCCATATTTGAAAACATTAGAAGCCAGGAAATGTGTCGTATATTTCATCCCCTTTAAACGGAAGTTGTGAGTAGCCGTGATTATTTTGATAGGAGAGACGCTCAACGCGAGCACATCAAAGAGACGGTTTTACAACGTATTCTCATCATAAAGTCTGCTTGCTCGCACCCGGCCAAGCACGCTATAACGCCGTCGTTTCATTGGCTGTTATTTGAAACGGTTTGTTCGGGTAATAACTGCATTGCCGCAATCTGAGTGCAGGGACTACAGACCTGCATTATGGAGCATGTCATTTCTCTTGACCTGCTAAATGGGGTAAATTCTTCAAACCGAATAACACACCTAATGTAATACATAGCCAATCAAGAAAGGAGATAAACGACTGCGTGCAGCAACCCTTTTCTTTGATATCCAAATTTGGCAAGCCGTGGAACTGGACATTACCTTCGAATAGCCAATCAAGAGGTAAAAATCTGAATAGCAGTCATAGTTTGTTGTGAACACAATATCTAGTTAGAAGAGTTAGCTGGTTTGCTATCTGTTGTACACATTGATGATTTCGGCCTTGATCTGCCATAAATGTTCTTGTTCAGACATGAGAAACATCTCTATTGGTCGAGTTCATTTCGCATTGATATTGTCCTATTTGCGAAGGTTACAAAGGTCAATATATTCGCCTAATCAAAAATTTCACGCACAGTTCAATGGTCACTCGTACAATGGTCCCTCATACAATGGTCTCTCTTACAATGGTCTCTCACACAATGGCCCCTCCTACCGAACTTCATGTCGTGTCCATTAGAAACCCTTGACGAGAACATTTCACTAGTCAAGGAAACTTCTGCTTCCAGACTGACTTTGCGGTGTCGGACCTGCAAGCTACTCAGCTTGTTTCAGACTCTGTGTTATCGTTTTCATTTTGCTGTTTTTGGCTTCAGCAAAGCTGGCTTCTGCAATCGCTTCTTCTGTATGGCTCCATTGAGCTTCGAGTGAGTGAGTGAGTGAATAGGGTTTAGCGTCGCTTTCAACATTTTTTCAGCTATATCACGACGGGGAAGGGAAGGGAGGGGAGGGGGAGGGGAAGGGGAACCTACTTGTAACCCATTGAGCTTCGAGGTACAATGTAGCTTCACCAACTAAACACTGGGATAATATCTGTGCAATATTATTGAAAAATAGGGAATGATAAGGCCAAATTTACCCATAAGTACGGAATAAGTAGTATACAAAGAGTAAAACGATGTCTCTTGACCTCAGAAATTTGCATATTTTGTGGAGGACACGTGGAGGTCACACGCGACAGCCAATCAGAAGCGCGCATTGTGTCACATGGGGTGTGGTGGATGGGTGGGTGGTGGGTTTAAGATGGCGGCTGTGGTGGATGGGTGGGTGGTGGGTTTAAGATGGTGGCTGTGGTGGATGGGTGGGTGGTGGGTTTAAGATGGCGGCTGTGGTGGATGGGTGGGTGGTGGGTTTAAGATGGCGGCTGTGGTGGATGGGTGGGTGGTTGGTTTAAGATGGCGGCTGTGGTGGATGGGTGGGTGGTGGGTTTAAGATGGCGGCTGTGGTGGATGGGTGGGTGGTGGGTTTAAGATGGCGGCTGTGGTGGATGGGTGGATGGTGGGTTTAAGATGGCGGCTGTGAAAGATGTATTCATCCGCGGTCATGTCTGGCGGTGATTCGGTGGCGGGAAAAACCTTCCGCGGAGAAAAAGTAGTCCCTAGATAAAATGGTCCGATGGGGTCGAGTGAGGTATCCAAGTGAAGCTTATGTGAAGGGGCATCTAATGGGCTGGGTGTGGGGTCGACATATCGGCCTTCTGCGCATGCGCGGTGGCCGAAGGGTATGAAAATAGCCGTTTTGGGAACAACAAGTTTAGTAATGTTTATATAGTTTATTACCCCAATGTTACATCATACCCAGGCTGGGGGGAGCCGCCCTGGGTATGTTTAGTATGTTCACAGCAAAACAAATTGAAATATCAAACACCATGTTTTATTATTTAACACATTGTCACATTAGGTCAAGTGTTTACTGAGCTCAAATCAGCGAGCAGCATGTAGACATAGAGTGTGTGTGTGTGTACGGCATGATATTCATCAGTGCACGGGTGACGCATTCAACCGATGGGGGTGATCGGTCAGCTTGGTCAGGAAAAACGTGACATTGGTTACCCTCTCTACCACCCATTGAATGTTGGGGCGTTGACGATGCGCCCATCTCAAGGCATCCACGGTGTCCAGTATCTCCAGCATCGTCTCTAGTGCCCCCCGGTTAATGATGGTGACCGGCTGGTCAAACACATGGTTGTTGGCACTGGGATAATAATACTGTAACTGGTCCGTCTTTTTGTGACGTAAGATGTACCCGAAAGCGACATTCAATGTAAAGGCCGTAGTTTGATCATTGAAGATGGCTTCCACGTATCTGCGTAGACAGGTGCGGTTGGTCAGTGGGAAATTGTAGATATCTTGAGGGTGGAAACAGTACCGTGTCATGGACCAATGGCGCCGATCGATGTCACTGATTGGATGGTTGTCCTGTAAGAGATCGCTAGGAACATTTATGGGCTCCACCAGAAAATGTTCGATGTTGTCAGGACTCGAAACCGTAACGCTTGGGTCCGGCTGGATATTCAGGCTCTTCTCAACTGTGGGTATAGGCGGGCTCTCCTTCATCGCATCACCAGTGGCGTTCGTCTCCCCGGGCTTATCTTCACTGGATCTCACCTTCCGTGGCTCCTCTTCAGTAGGAAGTTGTCGTTCATGCTCATGGGCATGAATCAGCCGTTGGTGTCGCAGCAACTGACTGCGTCGTTTGAAGAGTTGATCACAATCCTCGCATGGACGCTTGGATGGCCCATGAATTGAACGTTCGTGGCGCAGTAAAGCATCTTCCCGATTAAATGACCGTGCGCAGGTTATACAAGTATACAGTCCATCGTTGTGGGTGGAAGCCTCGTGGCGTCGTAAATTATCTAGACGAGTAAACTGCTTCTGGCAAGTTGTGCAAGTGAACATCTTGGTGGTTGATAGAGTGTCTGATGAAATGGCAAGGCCGCTTCCCTTTTATAGCACGCTAGCTGGTAACCTATTTTTAGCACACTCTACCCCAAGTCGAGGATCGAGACTGGTGTACTGGTGTACCACTGAGCCGCATTGCGCGCGCGTATGAAGACCCTTATACATACCCAATGCAGGCGCAGACGCGAAGTGCCCGGACGTTAGACACGGACGTCACCGATCCGAAAAGACACGGACTTTACCGAAAAGACACGGACTTTACCGAAAATACACGGACTTTAACGAAAAGACACGGACGTACACGAAAAGACGCGAAGGTGAACGCCATTGTGGGAAACCCCCACAGACAGGTCAGTACATGCATTTCTATGTTGTTCACGCATAATAAAAGGATTGATCTGTAATCTGTGTTGTTGTTGTTGTTGTTGTTGCTCCCTTTTTTGGACTAACCCATCAGAATAGTACGTCTCACGGACTACACCCGTAGAGCTACATCTGGTCTATAAAACACGTCCCTCTGGACCCCACACCTTCATTTCTACAGAGCCATGGCGGAGATCCAGCCCCATGCGACTCGCATTTTACAGCATGCCACCGCGGTGAATTCATTCACGGGTTACCGAGCAGTGGTCCGGTCCGTGTTTGCAGATGGCGATGACAACGAGGGACGACGCCAGATCCTGAACGAGTTCACAGAAGCGGTCCTCCACAGAGTGCACTCGATGGAGAGGCGTGCCATCACTCACCACTACTGGACTATCACAGCCATCCTTGATGCTCGCGCTATGGACCAGGAGCGCTCACGCCGGAACCAGCGCCGGCTGGTTGGCCTCATACTAGTCTGTGCCCTATTCACCCTGGCGCTGTGGTATTGACACTATAAATACGAGGGTCAGACAGAGTGTGTGTCATTCACCGTTCGACATTTGGACCAAGCATGTCACCCGTCCTACGAGCCATTCTGCCCCTTACACCCCGGGTGGGGTTACACGTCTATGAATATAAAGTCACCCTGGTGGAAGACCGTGGAGATATTTGCTGGGCGCCCGCTGAGACCTTATCGAATACGGTGACGCTACCTCGTGACGGCTGGACCAAATTTAAACGGGTGTTGAGCGGCGAGCTCGACGGAAACCGCATCCACATAGACAATGCCATCTACGTATACCGTGCAACCTTCTTCCTACGCCTGGGCCGCTACCAAGATGC
>JAVTVY010016382.1:0-69009 GCA_036873755.1 Hanleya hanleyi
TGATTGGAAATTGCAAAATACCGCCAAGTGGTAACGGTAAATTATATCAATGACATATTAAAACAGACAACAGACAGCAAAATTCTTTCACGCAATGAATAAATGAACGGAGAATGAACAATGAAGCATAGCCCAGTTTTCGACACAGCTTCGATTTCAAAACATAAAGCGAAAGCAACGCGCGGGGACGAGATTTCTGTGCGTAACGTATTCAGTGTTGAAGCGCAGTTCAAACAATTGTTTGTCCATATTACTTACCAGAAAACAGATGTAACGGGACGAGTAATGTTCATTGTTAAGCTGCCAACAACACCACACGTTCTCCTCCTCACACTGCAATCCAGCAGGTGGCGCTTCATAAAACGAAGGACGATAACCGATGGCCAGTTGAACCATAGTCCAGTTGAACGTTGAACCAAAAAGTGGTTCTTTTGACGACCACCGCGGGAAAAACAATAACGAGGGCGGGAAATACGTTGAACCGAAAAACAGTTGAACGTATACTCGGTCGGGAATAATTTTGACCCACACAACAGTATTACGTCTTTCATTTTTGATAACTTCTATGATTGTTTCTGACTGTTGATAGGTTATTTTATGAGCGAAAATAGTAATATGCCATCAAAATAAGTGCATAACAGCGAAGTTTCCCAAATCGACACGCGTTATTAACGACTTGGACATTCAGTTTTAAGAATAACCACATGGTTTATTTGGAAAAGTCTGCAGAATTTAACTTAATATTAATAAGAAAATTACTCCCTGTTCTCAGGCATTCATATCCCATTGTTTCGGTCATGTTGGTGTCGTTTTACCATGCACGGAGTTTCATGTGGCTGAACGTATAACCAGTTATAGGTAGAACGTAGAACCAATAATAGGTTCAACGTTTACGCCCAAGCTAGTATCATGTGGTTATACGTAGAACCAGTTATAGGTTGAAAGAAGAACCAATAACAGGTTCAACGTTTACCTCCATGCAAGTATCAATATATGCTTGAATTCGAACTGAAACGTTCAACCAGATTCCGGGTAAACGTTTACTGTCATTAAAAATTGGTTCAACGTTGAACTGATAACAGGTTGAACATTTACTCCCTGAAATTGGCCGTTTTTACAGTGTACTTTTTTGGTTTACAAAATTTCCATGGTGAAACGTCCCACAAGAGAGAGGAATACTTTGGGCACTTATAGTATTAAACTTGGGTAATCTATAAAATAGCTACCAGACAGATGCTTGATGCGATCTTGCATATGGTAAATGTTCCATTATTCAATAAAACATTCTATTAAATATGATCACCAACAATTAGCTTTCTGCTACTATCTTTTCAAATAAAAATATTGATCATGTTGTTGCCGATCTTCAAACACCTGTCAACATAATAAGCTCGGGTGGATTATATATTCCAACATTGTTATGTCTTATTGTCATTTGAAATACCATTTTAATTGAACCCAGCTGTTTAACTATTTCATAATTTTCCTAAGTTTACTTTTTGACTGATTAGGGAACAAAAAAATCCAGGTGATAAATTCAAATAAAAACTGTGCGATTGCATGATAAGAAAAAGGACAGTACCAGACTGAGGGTCGACTGTTGATTCCCAACAAAATACAGCCATGGAGTCGATGGCACTATAAAATAAGCCCTCCACTCCAAGCCTACATACACATGTACAGTGGGCCTGTTCAGTACCTAGGATTAACAGTTTGTCCTTCAATGCTCCACCACAAATTGATTAACAGTAAAATTATAGGCAGGTACTAGAACTCAATTGTTTTTGTTCACCACGTGGGCGCAACGTAAACACCACCATCATGGCGGTTGTCCGACCACTGCGTTTTCAGGAACGCTTTTCCTAATTCGGAATTCATTACTCCCCTCATTTTTACTCCCAAATTGCACTTCTGATGATTGAATTAATGGAGCATTTACCATTCTGAATCATGGAAGGTCCATACTTTGTGGGATGTCGCTGATGTAATAGGATTGTGGTCACCATAAAACAGTGATAAAACTGCATAAATCAAGTCTCCTGAAATAAGGGCACGAGTGTGCCCATTTAGAAAATTTATACTTTTACAAGGTTTTTGTTAAAGATTTTACATCTATTTATGGCCAAAGATCCGAACCCATGGCTGTTTTTAGCCGCACATCATTTAGGTGTGGAATGCACATCGGAAATTCGGTGACAATTTCCGATATGGGAAATTCTATTCCATATAGCTAGGTTACCTTGATGTAAATATATTAATATTATTAATGCAAAACTGGTGAATATTTTATTTAAACAAGGGTTATGTGTATCCCAGCAGCTCGCCGTTTTGGCTTTTGTCAATAACATGCAGCTTCGCATAAAGATTGAGCCCTTCAGGTTGCACATCACTGGCAATGACAATACATATTGTTAGAAAAATTTGAGTTTACAGTTTAGTGTTACAGTCAACCATATCTACCTGGACTCAAGAATTCTGACAACACCCTGGTTGATGTAGTCAACCTGATCAAAATTATTCTAAGTCCAGCCTAAACAAAAAAAATTAACCTTCCAGCTTGAGTCTAATGTTGTGCTAAACATAAAAACTTAAAATGATCGTAAACCCTCAAGTAAAGTTTCCATCAAATGAAAGATCATTGCAAACAGTATGGGAAAATATTTATTGTACATTTTAACGATTCTATTACACGGAGTAAACTGCAAATAAAGCACGGTATTCTATGGTGGTCTGTTGCAATCATATTTTGGTCCAGTGACGTCACACTGCCTTAATACATAGTGAAACTTTGTATGCACTTTCCAATGCTTGATTCAATCTTAAGGTGTGTATACTTTGAGTTCCAACACAGACTCACTGTTCCAATGTAACCGGACACCGACACTGCCACTTTCCCCTCTCTCTCCCAATACCTCGCCTACTTCGTATACGGCGAGCTAAACATGATTAAATGATTCGGTATACACAAAATCTCAGTTTTGACACAATATACATGTACCTTTAAACAGGCTTTAGTGATACATGATACATGAGCTCTCCTCATTATGGAACAATTTCCAAGATATCAAGTTATGGATCAAGATGTACATGTACCTCACAATTCCCATAGTTTAATAATGATGGATAATTGTTTATCAAAACTGGCTATTTTCGAGTTAGGTGGACGTCATCAAGTTGGCCATCTTGGATTTTTTACATTTTGTGGTAGAGCTTGACCCAAGGGTATAGTGTGGTATGTTTCAGCCCCCTAGCTCAAGGAGTCAGAAAAATAATTAGGGGGGCCATTCCGCCCCCCCCCCCGGCCAGGCTACGACAGGTCCCCAAAAGCCCAGGCCAGATAGGGTTAAACAGTCTATATACCAGCACATGCGCGTTGTTTAACCAGAAAGAACGATAGAATAATCGGTTATTGTCTGAGTGGAGTTGCACAGACCACAAATGAAAATGTACCTGCGATTGTCTTAAAAATCCTTACATAACAGCGCATGTGCGTTGTTTAACCAGGAAGAACGATAGAATAATCCCTGTTATTGTCAGAGGAGTTGCACAGACCAGCAAATAAGGGGTAGGACTGCCTTAAACCTCCTTAATCACCAGTCCTTGCAATATTGAAAATATGTAGCATTTGTGCTAATTATACAATATATTTTCTTTAAGGAGAGGCAATTGGACAATTTGGAGCTGCGATTTAGAAGAAATATTCAATATTTATCATGGCTGCAATTTAGAAGAAATATTCAATATTTAACATTTGTGCTAATTATACAATATATTTTCTTACGGGAGAGGCAGTCCGACAATTTGCGTCTGCGAGTTATCATGAATATTGAATATTTCTTCTGGCTGCAATTTGAAAGAAATATTGAATATTTAGCATTTGTGCTAATTATACAATATATTTCGTTTGGGAACAGGCAAGTCGAAGTGCTAAATAGCAGTAATCCTAGAAATTATCTTCAAAATAGCACACCCTTTTCTAAATATCACTGATTTTTAAAATTATTTGCGAAGTAGCAGATCTGCTAAATAGCATGCGAGACAATAATAACCATTCCTGCACCTATTTTCCTGAAAATCACGAGAAACAGGACGTTCTTCAAGTTGGTGGTCCTTAAATTGTAACTTTGAAGAAAATTTCGTCAAAAGTGAGTTCTTGTCTACCAAAAATGGGTGAATTTCAAAAATGTTTTAAAGCTTTTATTACATGTAGATATTCACCAGATTTGAATTATCATTATGAAGACAACCTGGAGCATATGTGTGTAAAGCTTAAGTTTTCAGCTGGCTGTGATTTGTTATTAATACATGTACAACTCATACTTCTATGGAGGTGATAGTCTTGTGGCAGCAGCTCATTTCACACAGGCTCAGGCTTATACATTTAGACAACGGTACACATGTAGATGTAGATAATTGGGGGAAAATGAAACCCAGACCAGATTTCATGAATAGAAAAAACCATGCTATAATTTGAATTAAAACTTTCTGTATTATCTGAGATGTTGCCTTCTAAATTTAATTCACATGGATAGTCAATACTTGGGCAGAGTTGATATGCAGCTCTGGGCCAGATCAACAAATGTATGACTTTTCCAGCAGCTCATCTGCTGCAAACATAATTGGGTCACAACACAGTAGTAGGGGCCTATGTGTACATGTTCTGTCCTTCAGGGTCAATGTGATCTTTTCTGATAATAGAATATTAACTGACCATGTACATGTAGCCTGATGGTCAGTTCTGTCTCATATGAGGCAGAGTACATTCTCACAAGGAAAGTTTAACAATTGCAGAGTTTAAATCCGTACTGATCATGGAGCCATATTATAGTAATTTGTAATCTTCGTGAATAATTATTTGATACACTCTCAAAATTTGAATCTTAGGAACACTTTCAGTTAACTAAATTTAATACTAGCTTTACGGGTCACGGTGGGAGGAAAACTGTAATTCTGGTTTTTATACGCCCGTCAATTTGACGGGACGTATTATGGTATGGCGTCGTCCGTCCGTCCGTCCGTTAACTTTTTCTCGTCAACGCAACTCATCCTAGAGTTTTCAGTGGATTCTTCTGAAATTTGGTACACCTGATCGGTACCATGTGTAGATGTGCATGAACTTTTTTCGGCCCGATTCGACATTTTCTTGAGTTACTCCCCTTGAGTTTGGCCTGAAATCCTTGTATTTGGCACCTACTGTCTTCGTCAACGCAACTCGTCCTAGAGTTTTCAGTGGATTTTTCGGAAATTTGGTACACATGATCGGTACCATGTGTAGATGTGCACAAACTTTCTTCGGCCCGATTCTTGTTTTTACCTGCGGCACGCAGGCCTACGGGAGGCTCGCATTGTTGCTGTTGTTGTTGTTGTTCTTCTCCTTCTTGTGACTTTTTGAAATGCGCATGCGCTAAGAGAGTGTGATCTCTGCCACACTCTTCTTTTCAACCTCCGATCTCACATGACAACACTGTCTTCAAGCGCGTTTGAATTCATTTTCAACTATATTCGGTGGAATGAATTATTGCTTCATTAATTTCCGGATTGGATTTATTATACATTAGTATAGTGTGAATAACGTCAAAGGACCTACGAAATAGGGTAGGCATTAGGACTCCGACACGCACTGAACTCTTGGACCCCCAGTTGAAATCCTGCCCAATATTTAGATGGGCACGGCCCAAGTTAGATTCACCAGTGATTTTAATCACAAATCACCAGAAATTTTCATCAAAAGTAGGTCAGCTCGAAACATGCTGGCAACAGTCCCCTAATGCACCTTCATGCCCTGTGTGAATAACGTCACAGGACATAAGAAGTAGGGTAGGCATTAGGACTCCGACGCACGCTGAACTCTTGGACCCCCAGTTGAAATCCTGCCTATATTAAGATGGGCACGCCTCATGTTAGATTCATCAGTGATTTTAATCAAAAATCACCAGAAATTTTCATCAAAAGTAGGTCAGCTCGAAACATGCTGGTAACAGTCCCCTAATGCACCTTCATGCCAAAAATCAAGGTTCTGATATCAACAGTAACACTCAGATATAACTTATCTCTCAGATATAACATATATATAAATATTAATATGCATGTCACTACTCCATTTATTCTCTTGTATTCCTCTTAAAATTTTGCACTCTGCCTTTGACTGGTGTTTGTACAATAGCATCTTGAATCTTGAATGCTTATTTTGCCGACGAAAGGATTCAGATGGTCTCACTCATTACCGGACAATTTAAAATGGTAGCCGACTTCGAAGGGAAAGAAATGGCTATGTAGTATTTAATGAGTTAGACACCCCTGTGCGCGAACAATACCTCGCAGTCGTGCAATTATATTGTGCACTTTCGGTTACAAGCATGACATTTGGCAAATAGTTATTTTGAATGATTCTCTTTCGGAACACAGCCTCTCTATCCTCATTCTCGCAAGACAGGGCCTTGATTCGCTGGTATTGATATTCCCGTCCTCTTCCGCACTCAGAATCCCTTTAGAATAGCATTAATCACTTATCAATACTTATGTTTATCAGCAGACAATGCACAGAAACATATTGCATTTGACATCATTCTCTCAAGTCGGAGCCCATTTCTGCTAGAATTTACTGGTTCTATACAAAATTTACATTACTTTGTCAATCAGTTTTACGTATGGGATTACGTCATATTTAGCAGATACTGGCCATAACAACGATCTAGTTGACCTCATGGCCAAAAGCTAGGGCCTTTGTTTTCCTGGAGGGGTTTTTGAGTTTGATTTTGATACTTAGATACCTTTCGCATTGACTTTAACTTGGCAGTCATTTTCGCGAATGCAACAATTTGATGTATCAAAAGATAATAACGAGAATTCGACATCTCAGCCTATCGAGTGCCTTTCTTGTGAATTAGCCCCGAAACTTCGCACTTTAATCACCTTCGGAATGACTTAGTGACAAACATATTCGCGAATTGAGTATAGGAAGATATGTGGCACAGGTACTGACTAGAAATGTTTAGTGTTTGCAGAATTTGATTTTAAAGAAAATAAACTAATAAAATTAGCAACCTTTGAAAAGGCTTGGCCGAACATGTCAGATGAGATGATATTTCCTAAGAATGAAATAGTTTTCATTTATATAGAAGAAGCAAACCATGTCTTGGTATTGACTTGCTGCGTGGAAAAGAGTGGCAAGGAATTTTATAGTTCGCAGATGATACCGAATGTAAATGCAGAAACCTAATTAATTACTTTAATCGAATATCAAGACTGGAACAGGCCTCAATTTGAATAGTGAAAAAGTGTCATTATGCCTCTTGGACAGTTCGATAAAGCCTTAAATTCCATTCCGTAGTTTCACAGATCGAAGTGATAGACCTGATACTAAATTTATTGAAAAATAACTCTGAAGGAAATATAAATTTTCCATTTTGATCGGCAAATTAAGTGAGAAGGGAGATCGAAGAGCGCAGATTTTCTCGCTATGACTAAATCCTCGAAATTTGTCTGGATTTCCAAATATTTTAAAGCCTTTTTGATTTGCAAAAAGTAACGACTGCCAAAGCAATCATGGTGAGTTCGTCTGTCAATTCAGTATAGACGGCACGGCCGAGTCAAAACCGTCCGATTTTGAATGGGGAAAGTGAATATATATATGGTATCAGAACTATTACGCAATCCCTACAATTGTGGGTTACAAGTTGAAAATGACTTCCATTGGCATGAAAACACTGGGAGATGGCGCTTTTTCTACGATTACCACTACCTCCGCTGATATGTCTTTCACTGTATTATTGCCACTGCCGCAGGTGTTGACTACAATGTAGTCATTTGTCACTTGTTATACAGATATAAGTCCAAATAAGATGTTTCTTTTGGTGAATCTTTAGTCTCCTTCAAATCCAGTGAAGGAGGGTAAATCTCCTTTAGCGCGTCGTTATTATTGGAAACTTTCAGCACTGTTTGGAATGCGATACATTGTCTTCCACTGTTGTACATGTATACATGTAGACCAACCAAAAATGACGTAAAACTGTCCGATATGTAGCCTGGACACGAAACGGACGGATGGACAGCTTCCTCCCATAACACGCTGTCTCCCCTTAATGCTACCGAACCAGATCTGTAGCTTGAAAAGTGTGTGGAACACAGCCCAGACACGAGAGAAACTACCTTTACAATGGCTGAATTCATTGTACTACATAATTACATTGCTTTGAACTTGAAGACAAACCGGCCGAAAGCTGATTCAATTTGACATTTAAAATTAATTATTATAATATAAGTATTGTGGATAGCATTCTTTAATAAAACACCCTGTGGGGTTCTCAGCATGATCGAGGGTGTCGTTACAATGCAGCCAGTGTTCTGCATTAAGCCATCATGACAGGTAGCACCTTCTGTTCTGAGAGATGGAAATTAAATGTTGACAAAGCAGGATAGACAATGCACAGGAGTTGTGATGAAGAACACGAAAAACTTCATGATGAAATTTTAGAGCCAGGGAAACTGACATCCATCATCTATTATTTTTCAGGCATCAAGTTCGCATATAATATAACACCACCATGAGTGACGAAATCCAGTGTGTAGGAGTAACCTACAGCAGGCAATATTTCACCCCAGTTGGTAGTAGTTGGCAGGACATTCAATCACAAAGATTGGGTCTTGCAATAAAGAGGAGATTGGAAGAAGTATCGACAAAGAGCTTGGATGCAAATATCAGACCAAGAAACATTGCAAGGATATGCGGAGATGGGGATTGCTTCTTCCGTGCCATATCATACTGTATTACAGGACATGAGGGATCCTCTGCGAAGGTACGGTCGATGGTCACCACTCATTTGAGAAGCATAGGACCTAAATTACAATCAAATGGCATGTTTAGGAAAGATGAGGATGCAGAATCTTACATTAAGCGGTCGCAAATATCCCTCCAGCGCGTTTGGGCTACAGAGGTGGAGATATTTACATGTGCTTCACTCCTAAATACTGACATTTATACATGCCACAGATCAGCTACTGGTTCAGTTTGGAACAGTCCACGTTTTTAGATGACACCTGCCCTCTGGATCGAAAAGCCATTTACTTGAACCATACAAATGGAAATCATTATGACGTTGTGTTAGATGTCGAGCCAATGCCAACCATCCCCATGAAGACATATGCCTCAGCGGTCCAGCGGTACCCACAACACCCAACTCTACAGACACCCTTAAAACATCTAGGAAAATTACCAGTTGGACTAAAGTCCAGTGCAAGCAGTTTGAGCTCCCAAACGTCTGCGATGTCTCGACCATCACTCTCCAATAAAAGACCTGCCACTGACAAGCCACCAACCCACACCCACATCAAGACATATGCTTCATTTATCCAACCGAGTCCTCGATTGATGTCAAAACAACAAGCACCGCAAAAACCACCAGCCCTTGGAAAGGTGTTAGCTGGACTAAAGTCAAGAACAAGCAGTTTGAGCCCCCAAACATCAGAGAAGTCTCAACCTTCATCATTGTCAAATAAAAGACCTGTCACAGACAAGCCACCAACCCACAAGACATACGCTTCAGTTATTCAACAAACACCGCAAAAACCATCAGCTCTTAAAAAGGTATCAGCTGGACAAAAGTCAAGTGCAAGTAGTTTGAGCTCCCAAACGTCTGCGATGTCTCGACCATCACTCTCCAATAAAAGACCTGCCACTGACAAGCCACCAACCCACAAGACATGTGCTTCAGTTATCCAACTGAGTCCTCGATCCTCCAAATTACAAACCTGAAAAAACCATCAGTCCTTGGAAAGGTTTCAGCTGGACTAAAGTCAAATGCAAGTACATGTAGTTTGAGCTCCCAATCATTAGAGATCTCTCAACATTCATCATCATTGACCCCCACTGAGAAGGCATTGACTCCGTCACCAGAACACAAGACATCATCTAAAAGCATTGAACCACATGATAAGAAGCTACATGTTATTCCTCAATGTTCCCCTCGACCAGTCGCTTGTAAGGTTCCACACAATTTCATTGCATGTGGACAAGGACAGGGCAAATCGGATGAAGAAATGGGGGTTCTGCCGCTGAATGTTTCTCAAACTTTCTACAGAGATCAAGGAAAGATTGCCATAGCAAACAGTAACCGCCGAAAAGAGCGTGCATACTGTATAGTCTACTTTGACCAAGAAATCCCATTGACCAGGCAAGCCATTATGCACCATGCAGGTACAACTCTGGCAGAAAATTTCACAACACTTGCCAGAAAATGTCAAGAAGCAACAAATCTGAGACCAAAAGCTGAATTGAGAGGTGTACTGAAGGTGGCAGAATTCCTCATCAACTCCAGCCCAATCTTGTCGGCCCAAGATGCTGCTAGAGTCTATTCAAAAGAGAAGCATCATTTCTTGAAAACAGACATGCCATCTAGTTCGCATAGATCTACAGAAATTTAGCAACTTCTGGCAAAACATTTGAATATAATGATGGTATATGTTAAGCAGACTGCGTACATTACCGAGAAGAAAGACCATCTGAAAGAAATAGTCAATGTTTGTTCGACAGTGGTGGATGCAAACCTGCAGACTCAGATGAATCAACATATTCAAGATGAATTAGGAGAGGTTTACAGCATTGCACTGCAGTATATAGACAGTAAAAGGGACAGAGACACTCTAAAATTCATATTAACCAAAATAACCAGTGTGAATTTTATGATGAAGTTGCAGGGCATTGAAAATAAGCGGGCTTTGCAGAGGTACAGGGACAGTTTACCAGCCCATCTATATAAGTTGCAGAATATGAAAAACGAAGTTCGTGTCATACGAAATGATATGACAAATGAGCAGCAAAGTAGGTTAAGCAAACGAATACTGGAGGCCAAAAAGTTGGAACAGTTAAGACATACCCTGGGTGGTCGAGGTGTACAGACCTTCTGGTCTTTGATATATGTTGGCATTTGTGGGAAGTTGATGCTGGGTCGACATCGGGCCTTACAGACTAGTCTTTTGTGTTAAATGCCGTCATTTACATCTGACGACGATACAGCTCACCAATCTCCAATGTACGAGTTGTCACAGCGAAACAGCTCACCAATTACCAGTATACGAGTTGTCAGAGCATTTCCATCATAGCTCTAGATTTGTATCTAATACCGCTTATGCCGGTGCTAGGGGCTGGAAATATGTGGAGTGCGCGGAAATCCTTCATGGACCAAATCACAAATGTGGTAACTAGAAAAAATATGTGATTTTTGATGGGAGCAACAGTGGTTACCATAGCAACTCAGTTGTTGGGACTAAAAAGTCCCGACGGTAAACATCGGACGGGCCAAAAAATCGTAATTTTGGATGCTTTTTGTGTAAATCCATAGCAAATTAGACATGAATAATGTAATAAAATACGTTATTTCAAAATATAACATCTAGGATTTTCAACAAAGATAAATAATTGAAACTAGGAAATGATGGAAACAACTCAAATTGTCCAGAAAGTGCTCATTCATGTTTGCCATTACAGTTTCCCATGAGCATATATTTTCAGTTATGTTCCTCTGTAAGTCAAATTCAACAACGATCACAGAGGAATTTTGTGAATAACATATTTGCGATGAATATTTAGCTGTCATCATGTAGCATCGAACAGTCCGACACTTGGAAATATTGATAAAGTCAGATGAAAGTACCACAATTACCCATATGGTGTTTGTGTGGCATGTTTGTATGGCATAAATCAGCTCAAAAAAGCAAGAATAAATAAACTATTGACGGGATTTGAACCTTCAACCCTTCATACATGCGGATATAAGGTGCTTTATGCATTACAATATGCCTCGACATCCAATTGAACTTTTATTAGCTTCATCACTTACACGAACTGGTGATGGATACATCATATATTACCATCAGGACTTTTTAGTCCCATTCAAAAATGGTCCGATATTACCCAACGGGACTAAAAAGTCCCAAAACTAATTAACATCATTTCGATAGGAAACTGAGCTGTTTCCCCAAAAATGAAACCAGCTTTATGTTCTTGATGTTAGAAATCATTCATAAAAAAATTCCCAGTGAGATTGACTAAAAACTTTCTCAAACTAGAGTGCGACAATTTTCTTCTGAAATCCACTATGTTTTGCTGAGAGGGTTATCCGCGTGTCTGATCATGACACCGATGGTTGTTGGTCACAGCTCGCTATAGTTTGTTTCAGATAGTCGGAGATAACCTTCCGTGTGTACCTAAATGTCCCGACGGCAGGTTTGTGGAACTGACTGTGAGCTCAGTCAATTAAGAGGGGGTGGGACTTTTAAGTCCCGTCGGTAAACAAAGGGTTAAATGCCGTCATTTACATCTGAAGACGATACAGCTCACCAATATTCAATGTACGAGTTGTCACAGCGAAACAGCTCACCAATTACCAGTATACGAGTTGTCAGAGCATTTCCATCATAGCTCTCTAGATTTGTATCTAATACCGCTTATGCCGGTGCAAGGGGCCGTGTGGTCATATCATCCAAGTTGCCACATGAACAGGTACAATAAAAGCGTACCTGAGATACAACACATATCACGAATCGCTCGATTCCTGGTATGTGCTTTAGAATAGGTTTACCAGAAGACTATTCTGTGAAGTCATGTGACGCAGTCAGTATGTCGGCACCTCTTCCCACTTCCCTTATATGTGTTGTAACTCAAAAGTGAAGCCTTCCCAGACTTGGCAGCTGTATTGGAATACGAGTTCGGTGAAGGAGACAGACTGGAGAGAGCAGGTGAAGGACTAACTACTCATCCACGATTTGCGAATAGCATTTTGTACAAATATCTCAATAACAAAACTCGAATGGTGGATGCAAGAAGAACACTATTAGCAGTGGCTTGTGAAGGATTCAAAATATGCCTTAGCACCTGCTACAACTATACACAGAACTTCAAGAAAGGCACTCGACAGGCCAATAATCACCACCATGGTCTAGGGATAAATGCTAATATATCTCTACACAAGGCTCCCAAAACAGCCCCGATTGAACAACATGTGATCAACAGCCACTGGGCATCTGCCAACTTCAACTATTCAATGGAGGAGGCTGCCAAGGATCCAGACAACTACATGGTTGATTCTAAGGATGCAAAGGCGGTGGTACGGCAAAATGTTGGACAAAAGGGCAAGACATGGAAGACGGTTGAGGTACCAGACCATGACTACGATCAGACTAGGGCAAATGCTGTAACACCAATGACACATCTGTTCTTACAGACTGTGCAAACAAGCAAAATCTCCCTGGAGCAAGAGTTACATTTCAGTTTTGTAGAAAAGTGTCCAACTACAGTGTTTGTTAAACGCACCGGCCATGCTGCTACACTTGTGAATTTATCCCACTTTGAACCAGAAACTGTTTATAGATGCATGAATGAGATCCTGTATCTTATGACACTTCCGGCCTTAGATGGTTATTTTCGTAATAGGAATACAGCACTTCTTAAAGAAAATTGTATTTTCTTGGTTGACAATGGCCCCTCTGAGGCCCCATCAAACAGACAAGTACAAATGTGGGCAGTTCGGCTGGCTCGGTACCTGGAAAGAGTTAAGGTTGAGGTTGTTTCCAATGCAGAGTACAAAAGTTAGCTCAATCCTGTGGAGAGAGTACATTCTGAGGAAGATACTGCACTACAGAGGCATGGACCATTCACACCCATGTCCAAATATAAGCTCAAACCTGATTCAGATGAGCACAAACATAATATGGAAGGAATGGCACGTGAGGTGTGTCAAGAAATTTCCTCAGCTCAGTATGGTGGGAAATATATATCTGCTTTCAGGGGTATCGGTGGTGAAGAAAACTTTGTGTTCGATGATGAAGCAAGACTGTGGAACTTCTTGAACATGACAGAAGACAGGAAAGAAGGATTTGACCAAAAGTATGTTCCCAGTCCCAACACGATCTATCGACAGTTGAAGGAAATTTGGTCACTATCAGAGCTATTTGAAGGTAGCTATTCTGAGGATTATAGCATTCTAAACAATACCTATAATGACCACAGAACGTCATGGCGTGACAAGTACTCTGTTGCAATATTCAATCCAGACAAACAAAATGCAAACAGGAGATGCCATCGGCTACAGCCAATACCAGATTTTGTGAGATGGAAGTGCAGTGGTGGCAGTCTCCATTATCTGTCTTATGAACTCCGAACAAACATCAAAGATGGAATTTGGAATCACGACGAAGCACTTTTCTTACCAACAAGACTGACTGACTTGATCCTCAAATGTTTGTCACACCTACCACAATTACCAGACCATCTCCAACAGCAGATTTGCCTATTGTGTTGGTGTACCCCAGGAGAGGTAAAAACTGAAATAGCGAGGAGAAAGCAACAGATGGAAGAAGAGGTACAGAATGACATGAAGAGGGAAAGGTGGCAAAAACATCCTTTATACAAGGAAAATACCAAAGATACACTTGTTCAAAAGTGTATGAAGGAAAAGTTGAGCTTGGATGGAAACAAGCATGATCTTGTTGAGCGACTGGCAGAGAAACTTGGTGAGGATGCCGGCCCTTGGACACCATATGATGGAGACTTAACGCGAGTCCCAGAAACCATCAAGGATGTGAACAAACTTTCTGTTGGAAAGCTCAGGGAAATCCTACATTTTTCCAATATTATTTCAACAGGAATAAAAGATGAACTCGTTTTGCGTGTGTATGCCTTGAGAACAAATTTGAAAGACTCAATTTTTCGGAAAGAAACTATGCACTTGATACAAATGATAAAACAATTAAGGAACTTATTCTGGCAGAAAAAGAGTTGTATTTAACATTTCCAGAGTCTGAATATGTGTTCAGAGAGAGGGCATACAAGCGCACTCACAAGCAGGGATTGTCTACTGACCGGCCTCGTGAGGCTGCTGGTCGAAAAGTGACAGAACAAGAGATGATATCTTGCATTCCCGTTCCAGACCATGTCCACTTCGAAAATCTTCAAACTATCTTCAGCAGTCTGGAAGACAACTAAAACTGGTACAGCCATAGCTAGAGGCGCAGACATGTACACAACTTTGGGGACAACAGTGGCAATCAAGTGGACAGAAACTGAAAATGGTGAACCAGGATGGATGATACATGTACATTGCCACTCATCATATATTAATGCAGTTGAATATTTTAATAATTTTCTTCATTTGCCCATTAGACCCATATTGCGAAAGCAATCTTCTGTATTCGTATAACTTTTGTTGTTAGGAGTGCCTGACATGATTAATTCATGACGTAGCTCCATCATTCACCGTTTATATACATGTAGATATATTTTCAGCTCCGATCTTCAATTGTGTTGACCAGTATGCACTGACTTGTGCCATTTTCACCACCTAAATCAGGAAGATTGGTCGATGGTGGCCATATTGTTTTCACAGAGCAAAGTTTCTCAATCACTCGAAATTAAGCCAAAGTATTGGCTATGTATTTGAAGTTCGCATGGATCAGTTCAGCTACATGCATGGATAAGAGCAGATCTTCGGAGATTTTAGTGCAAATCTAAGATGGTCACAGGAGTTTCTGACAAATCGGGTTTCTTGTAGGCCTCATATTAAAGTCCAATGGACTGAGCAATTCAACTTCATTGGTCTAGTATTGTTGGAGCAAAAGTTGAACTAATCTGGTGGAAAAATAATAACAATATGTATTTAGTAGGCCTCCAACAATGCTGGCTTGAAATAAAATTCCACACAATGCATTTTGCAGGATAATCTGGTGGAAAAATAATAACGATATGTATTTAATAGGTCTCCAACAATGCTGGCTTGAAATAAAATTCCACACAATGCATTTTGCAGGATGGTTCATTGGAAAAGTCACCAAGATCATAAGTGAGGAGGAGGTCGAAGTGGACTATGACTCTCTGAACCAGGTCGTCCATATTCTACCAATGTGAATGTACTTGTGAAGGAATTATAGATCAAGATTCCCCAGTGTAGTATAATCCAATCCAATTTGTACGGCCATGTGACTGAAGTGGGGGCAACAGTCAAGATATTCAAAGACAGGAAAGATGGCTGGAATTCAAGTTAGTATACATGTACATGCATCAGCTAGCTCATGAATGAAGCATTATGAAATAGATATTATCCATTCACTGGACCAATCATTGATGGGTAAATGTACATGTACAATGAAAAAAAAACACATTACTTCACTCTCATTAACTACTTCGATAACGTACTGCCACAATTTTCTACATGTACTTGTAGTATTTGTAGCTTTTAAATTTATTTGAAGAAAAATTTCATGCTGAGTATCCAAAATTCATATTTACTGCCAGTTGTCATGTTTGCTAAAGAAAGACGTCATTTTTGGTTGAAATATACACTTGCTTTAACTGATGCCACATTCCTCCTTTGGAGATCCCAATGCAGAGTTAATTCCCCTTGATACGCCAGGTGGGACTGCTCTGCACATGCACAATCTTGTCCCAGAACTCGCTAGCTGCGATCAAGTGACATCTGGTCTAGTGGATTTGTCGGAGCGAAACAGGATCACGTTTGCACATGTGCACAAGTAATTTGCAGCGCAACTTCTTTCCAACACGGCTGTACTCTGTGAGGTTTACCATGCCGCCCCATGGCACCAATAACTGAGGGCAAATCATATCCAACCAAACATACATGTAGAAGTACTTTTGTATAAAATGAATGTATAATGTTCTCATGGTTAAAATTTACTTCTTTTCACAATAAAAATCGACGGGATCACTCGATTATCAAAAGCACCATTTCGTAGCCAGCTCACAACGTGATCGCCTTGTGCTCTCCACAGTTGGAAAGTTATCCGTACTGGGTGAGAGGTTACTAATTTCCGCCAATACAAAAATAGCCAAAAGTGAGATTGGCACATGCATACTGGGATATCACAGGGAATTAACTCATTTCTCCATTAAGGAGGTAATGTGACATCAGTGACAACAGATTTGATTTGATAACAAATATCAACAATGTTTATAAATGTTCGATTTATATTTCTTTTAGGGTGGTACAAAGGAACTGTCCAGGGGTATGATCCTGATGAAGACATGATAATGGTGTTGTACAGCAAGAGACAGCATTGTACATTCATGAGGAAGATGTTTCTACCCTTTTGTTGAAAGGACATATACAAGCAGAGAAACCAGTTTTTGTGGACTGATGAAATCTGCACTGATTCAGCCAAAAACTTACAGCTCAGCATAGAAACAATGCTTATAGCCACCACATAAACAAGAGTGCTGTTTGTGGGGGCTCCATGAAATTGAAAATTCTGTTAACCTGTTTAACTGTCAACAGTGCAGTCTCAGGAACATTGGTCATTTTTTTTTGTCAACCTGTGTGATACCAGTGGAGCCCCTGGGACATTGACCATTCTGTTAACCTGTGTGATACCAGTGGAGCCCCTGGAACATTGACCATTCTGTTAACCTGTGTGATACCAGTGGAGCCCCTGGAACACTAACCATTCTGTTAACCTGTGTGATACCAGTGGAGCCACTGGGACATTGACCATTCTGTTTACCTGTGTGATACCAGTGGAGCCCCTGGGACACTAACTATTATGTTAACATGTGTGATACCAATGGAGCCACTGATACATTGACCATTCTGTTTACCTGTGTGATACCAGTGGAGCCCCTGGAACACTAACCGTTCTGTTAACATGTGTGATACCAGTGGAGCCACAGGGACATTGACCATTCTTTTAACATGTGTGGTAGCTGTGGAGCCTATTGACCGTTCTGGTAACCGGTCTGATAGCAGTGGAGACCTTGAGACATTGGTCATTCTGCTATCCTGTGTGATAGCAGTGGAACCCCTGTGATATTGAAATTCTGTTGACCTGTTTGATCGCAGTTGGGACTCTGGGGCATTGACTATTTTGCTAACCTGTGTGATAGCACTGACCTGGCAGTGGAACCACTGTGATATTGTAATGCCATGGACCTGTGTGATAGCCGTTGGGCCCTGGGACCATGACCATTCTGTTAACATGTGTGGTAGCAGTGGAGCCTCTTGACATAGTTGGGCCCTGGCACAATGACCATTCTGTCAACATGTGTGATGGCTGTGGCGCCTCTTGACATTGACCATTCTGTTAACCGATCTGATAGGAGTGGAGACCCTGAGACATTGGCTATTCTGCTAACCTGTGATACTGAAATGCTATTGATGTGGTAGCAGTTGGGCCCTGGGGCATTGACCATTCTGTTAACATGTGTGGTAGCAGTGGAGCCTCTTGACATAGTTGGGCCCTGGCACAATGGCCATTCTGTTAACATGTGTGATAGCTGTGGCGCCTCTTGACATTGACCATTCTGTTAACCGATCTGATAGGAGTGGAGACCCGGAGACATTGGCTATTCTGCTAACCTGTGTGATAGCAGTGGAACCCCTGTGATATTGAAATTCTATTGACCGGTGCTGATAGCAGTTGGGCCCTGGGGCATTGACTATTCTGTTAACATGTGTGGTAGCTGTGGAGCCTCTTGACATTGACCATTCTGTTAACTCGTCTGATAGCAGTGGAGACTCTGAGACATTAGCCATTCTGCTGATCTGTGTGATAGCTGTGGAGCCACTGTGATACTGAAATGCTATTGATGTGTGTGATAGCAGTTGGGCCCTGGGGCATTGACCATTCTGTTAACATGTGGGATAGCTGTGGAGCCTCTGGACATTAACCATTCTGCTAACCTGTGTGATAGCAGTAGAACCCCTGTGATACTGAAATGCTATTGACCTGTGTGATAGCAGTTGGACCCTGGGACATCAAGCTAAGTTTCAATATAATTCGGCATCGGAAACCGGATTGTTTACACGTATATTCCTTCATAGTTCGGCCTCGGAAACTGGATTGATGAGACGTTTACTTATTACCTGGGCATGACCTCTGAGTCATTCATCTGTAAGTAACTTTATATTTCTGTTATATATAATAAACCATATACTATATTAAACCGTATTAGAATCTCGTCTTGTCACAAGATCCAGTATTTGTCGTAATCTATAGAATTTTGGTATTCTATTGTTACGAGAGCTTCCGCTCATATTTTACATCTTCCACTGCATATCTCTGAATCTCTGCTGAATATAATCTTTCTAAGCTGGCTATAACAGATTAGTTATTAGAAGGAGCTTCGCAACAGATTTGGTAGCAGATAGCGTGGTTTGTGGCAAATAAAACGAGATTTGAAATTCAAAATAACGCTGTAAGAGAAATTCCTCTCGTAAAAGAACTTCAGATGACGGTAGAACTATTAGGTCATGTTCGGTAAGTCAGGTAACGTAATGGGTGATTCAAATGCTATTGAGATAGAACTTCTGTCCGTATTTAGAGAAAGATTATCGAATATTTCTGCACATATGGCTGAACGAAATCGGGAAGCGTTTATCGGCTATTGGCGAGGCTCAGTCAAGACAAAATCCTCATGTTTTCACACAGAACTAGCAGAATCCCTGCCCTTAAAGCGTTTTCAGGAAATTCAGATAGTGATTTTCAGAAGTTTTTCTCCCGTTTTGAGTCATATTCAGATTTTCATGGTTGGACAACGGAACAAAAGGCTAAAGTCTTCCCTTTATATTTGACTGATTCTGCTGAAAGTTTTTATGATGGTCTTTCTTTTCAAGTTAAGGACGATTTATCTCTGATTAAATCCGCGTTTGAAGATAGATTTGACAATCTCATGTTAAAATGGGCCAAGGATGCAGCAATCTTTACAAGAAAGCAGCTTCCAAATGAACCTCTAGAGGAATATATTACGGATTTACTCGAACTTTGCAGAAAGGCAAACAAATCTGAATCAGAAATTTTGTAATTTTTTTATGAACGGACTTCATCTGACTCTTGGATCTTGTGTGATCTTCCTAAGACCAACTAGCTTACAGGATGTTCTAAGTATGTCGTTTGGCTCACATCGCGTTTAGCGTCACCAGTAGGTTAGTAGCTGGTCAAAATTCTGATCAAACTGAAAATATATTCCCGGAAGAGAAGTCCGAGATTATCCAAAATGGCGGTAATCTGAAAGAAAAAGTAACGTCCAAAACCATGAACACATCCGACGGTTCGCCTATCTGTTTTTGTTGCTTGCGTGTTGGCCATAAAATTAAATTTTGTCCAGAAAAACGGGACACACGACCTTCCTGTACTTTTTGTAAACTTAGAAAATTGTACAAAAAGCTATTGAAATGCTATTGACCTGTGTGATAGCAGTTGGGCCCAGGGGCATTGACCATTCAGTTAACATGCGTGGTAGCTGTGACGCCTCTTGACATTGACCATTCTGTTAACTGGTCTGACAGGACTGGAGACCCTGAGACATTGGCTATTCTGCTAACCTGTGTGATAGCAGTGGAACCCCTGTGATAGCAGTTGGGCCCGGAGACCATGACCATTCTGTTAACATGTGTGGTAGCAGTGGAGCCTGTTGACATAGTTGGGCCCTGGCACAATGGCTATTCTGTTAAAATGTGTGATAGCTGTGGTGCCTCTTGACATTGACCATTCTGTTAACCGATCTAATAGCAGTGGAGACCCTGAGACATTGCCTATTCTGCTAACCTGTGATACTGAAATGCTATTGATTTGGTAGCAGTTGGGCCCTCGCACAATGACCATTCTGTTAACATGTGTGATAGCTGTGGCGCCTCTTGACATTGACCATTCTGTTAACCGATCTGATAGGAGTGGAGACCCTGAGACATTGGCTATTCTGCTAACCTGTGATACTGAAATGCTATTGATGTGGTAGCAGTTGGGCCCTGGGACCATGAACATTCTGTTAACTCGTCTGGTAGCAGTGGATACCCTGAAACATTGACCATTCTGCTAACCTGCGTGACAGCAGTGGAATCCGTGTGATATTTAAATTCTATTGGACGGTCTGATAGCAGTTAGGGCCTGGGGCATTGGCTATTCTGTTAATATGCATGGTAGCTGTAGAACCCCTTGACATTGGGCAATGGCCATTCTGCTAACCTGTGTGTTAGCAGTGGAACCCCTGTGATACTGAAATGCTATTGATGTGGTAGCAGTTGGGCCCTGGGACCATGAACATTCTGTTAACTCGTCTGGTAGCAGTGGATACCCTGAATGATTGACCATTCTGCTAACCTGTGTGACAGCAGTGGAACCCCTGTGATATTTAAATTCTATTGACCGGTGCTGATAGCAGTTGGGCCCTGGGGCATTGACTATTCTGTTAACATGTGTGCTAGCTGTGGAGCCTCTTGACATTGACCATTCTGTTAACTCGTCTGATAGCAGTGGAGACTCTGAGACATTAGCCATTCTGCTGATCTGTGTGATAGCTGTGGAGCCACTGTGATACTGAAATGCTATTGATGTGTGTGATAGCAGTTGGGCCCTGGGGCATTGACCATTCTGTTAACATGTGGGATAGCTGTGGAGCCTCTGGACATTAACCATTCTGCTAACCTGTGTGATAGCAGTAGAACCCCTGTGATACTGAAATGCTATTGACCTGTGTGATAGCAGTTGGACCCTGGGACATCAAGCTAAGTTTCAATATAATTCGGCATCGGAAACCGGATTGCTTACACGTATATTCCTTCATAGTTCGGCCTCGGAAACTGGATTGATGAGACGTTTACTTATTACCTGGGCATGACCTCTGAGTCATTCATCTGTAAGTAACTTTATATTTCTGTTATATATAATAAACCATATACTATATTAAACCGTATTAGAATCTCGTCTTGTCACAAGATCCAGTATTTGTCGTAATCTATAGAATTTTGGTATTCTATTGTTACGAGAGCTTCCGCTCATATTTTACATCTTCCACTGCATATCTCTGAATCTCTGCTGAATATAATCTTTCTAAGCTGGCTATAACAGATTAGTTATTAGAGGGAGCTTCGCAACAGATTTGGTAGCAGATAGCGTGGTTTGTGGCAAATAAAACGAGATTTGAAATTCAAAATAACGCTGTAAGAGAAATTCCTCTCGTAAAAGAACTTCAGATGACGGTAGAACTATTAGGTCATGTTCGGTAAGTCAGGTAACGTAATGGGTGATTCAAATGCTATTGAGATAGAACTTCTGTCCGTATTTAGAGAAAGATTATCGAATATTTCTGCACATATGGCTGAACAAAATCGGGCAGCGTTTATCGGCTATTGGCGAGGCTCAATCAAGACAAAATCCTCATTTTTTCACACAGAACTAGCAGAATCCCTGCCCTTAAAGCGTTTTCAGGAAATTCAGATAGTGATTTTCAGAAGTTTTTCTCCCGTTTTGAGTCATATTCAGATTTTCATGGTTGGACAACGGAACAAAAGGCTAAAGTCTTCCCTTTATATTTGACTGATTCTGCTGAAAGTTTTTATGATGGTCTTTCTTTTCAAGTTAAGGACGATTGATCTCTGATTAAATCCGCGTTTGAAGATAGATTTGACAATCTCATGTTAAAATGGGCCAAGGATGCAGCAATCTTTACAAGAAAGCAGCTTCCAAATGAACCTCTAGAGGAATATATTACGGATTTACTCGAACTTTGCAGAAAGGCAAACAAATCTGAATCAGAAATTTTGTAATTTGTTTATGAACGGGCTTCATCTGACTCTTAGATCTTGTGTGATCTTCCTAAGACCAACTAGCTTACAGGATGCTCTAAGTATGTCGTTTGGCTCACATCGCGGTTAGCGTCACCAGTAGGTTAGTAGCTGGTCAAAATTCTTATCAAAATGAAAAATTAATATACTCCCGGAAGAGAAGTCCGAGATTATCCAAAATGGCGGTAATCTGAAAGAAAAAGTACCGTCTAAAACCATGAACACATCCGACGGTTCGCCTATCTGTTTTTGTTGCTTGCGTGTTGGCCATAAAATTAAATTTTGTCCAGAAAAACGGGACACACGACCTTCCAGTCCTTTTTGTAAACTTAGAAAATTGTACAAAAAGGCAAGCTAGAAATTGTAGTTTCCAAGCTGGAAATTTAAATCCATTTTGTCAACGAGTACCTCCGCCAAATTTAAAAGGCTAGATGTCCATTATGGAGATGCACATAATGGGCATGATAATTTAACACGCAAAAAGATGAAGCGTAGTAGGCGTCGAAATAGAAAACGCTCAGTTCCTTAAAATGTTGACCAGGTTAATTTTGATTCAAAGGCCGTTTTGCCTATTCTTTATCCTCGTTGTGCGTCGGCATTTGTCATTAAACGAAAGTCAGCGAAATTCAGAAAATACAGCATTCAAAACATCAAATTCCTTGGAAATCACTCAGAGTACATTCGAGCCACCTGCAAATTGTGTCGGTGGGATAGCAAGCCGAAGGGACGTGAAAAGGGAACAAAGCTATTAGATTACAACACATATACGGGAAGTGGGAAGAGGTGCCGACATACTGACTGCGTCACATGACTTCACAGAATAGTCTTCTGGTTAACCTATTATAAAGCACATACCAAGAATCTAACGATTCGTGATATGTGTTGTATCTCAGGTACGCTTTTATTGTACCTGTTCATGTGGCAACTTGGATGATATGACCACACGGCCCAAAAACAACCATTAGTGTGGACCAGCAAAATCTTTCTTTCAAAGAGTACGCTTCAGAGAACATTAACCGTCTGGGTAAATCAACAGAGTTGCATGATCAAGAAAGTTCTATTCTTTTGACCAGTTTTAATGGCCACAGCACTACATCTGAACAAAGGCATACCGAAACTCTGTTACGTGAATTGCCAATTTCCAGTACCGGTACTGGTTTGACGCTAAGTAATCTTGGGAGAGTCGAAAAAATGGAGGGTGAACAAACAAGACACCAATTATATTTGTATAAGGAAACTCCAGATAGTTATACACAAAGAGATACTGATAATAATGCATTTCACCAAACTTCTGTATTGACAGCAGCTAAAGTTCTCCTGCTATTGTTGTTAAGTCATATTTACTTTTACAGTCGAAAAGCTTTAAGTACTGTGGCTCATTTCCTAAACTTCGCGAATGCGATTGCTACAGAAACCCCAGAAGGTGCCTCGATAGACAATAGTAGAGAATTCCCCGTACTGGAAACAAATACTTGTGGGACATTACGCTCAACTGAGGCGTCTCATATAGTTTTCATTCTGACAATGATTTTATCCCTTATTCTCCCTTCGTTTACATGGTTCTATTGGTTCAGAATTATTTGTGGGGCAGTTATACATTATATTTGTTGTTCTAAAGATTTAGTGCTGTGCTGGCTGTGCTGGAGTCTAACTTCAGACTACAATCAAACAGAGAAAGCACCTCCAGATAAAAAGAGAAATCCGAACCAAATTTACAGTAAGTGATTATTCGAAGTTTATAGATTTTGTATAACATTGATAGGAGTTTGCGTAATAATACATAGCAGATCGAGCATTACATGTGTGTAATGGTCATTTCTAGAAGACAAAATCTCGTTAACTATACATGAACCGAGTTCAGAAATATTGGAATCTGAACCGTAAATTCTGTGATGTAGGATAATATGCAAATGAAACTAGATTAAATTTATATTAGAATAACTTGTATTTCCAGATCTCATTTCTTTGAAACGTATATTTGCTAACTATAATTAACAGAGATATGTTGGTCCCGCACTCCAGTTAAAAAATAGTTCCCAGTGCCACATATTATTGTTATTTGTTGCAGAGATGTAGTTTGTACCGGTAATATTAATAATATTTCTGGAGTTCTATTTTCAGATTAGATGTTACAAGCGACTCGAAGTGTTTCCAGCTGAGTATCGCAGCTTCTTGGTTCTGTTTTGTTTTCATGAATGTCTAGCTTATGCTTCTACCATTTTCAAGACATATACTTTGAGATATTATATAGTGTTCCTACATGTATATTATTCGTATTAATAGCAAGCCTCCAGTCAAGCTCGTATTACAGCTTCGTGTTTTATTTGTATTTAATTTGAATATTAAGAAGTTAGTATAAGGATAACTAATGTTCGTTCCCCGCCTCGATTATGCAATTAAGTTTTCAGATTCAAAAGCAGGCATTAGTGGGAATTTTATTCGATCAACCATTGTTAGGTGGGCGTCATTTTGAGTGCATTCCCTACTTGGTATATCTTGTGTATAAGATACTTTTTTGTTATTTTTCTAGTTGAGATACTCCTTCAAGCACACACAGAGATGGCGACATGTGAGGCTTTCCACGAAACTCTGTGACGTAGCCAGCTTGAGGTGAGAGAGAGAGGACTGATAGACGGCATCTGCAAAATACTGAGGAAATAAGAACATTATGAAACGCGTATCACCATAACCACGAAGAAGATGATAGTTAGATAATTCCACGACAATTCACAGGACAGCGCGAAACTGATAGGAACTATCTGAACAATGAACTGTGTGATATTACATGTACAAGGAACCGAGCCTAGCGATAATACAATTTGGACATTTGAAAGGAATTTGGATATGAACTCCGTTTGCGAATCTACAAGATCATATTAACTGGACTCCTTAATTTGTGCGCTCAATAATTCCGAAAATGATGATTTATCGACCTTACATGCACAAGGCTTTGCATCTGCGCTTTCACTATGTGTAAATCTGTTACTTCGTTTCAGTAATAATATTTAAATTGCGTAAATATTGAGATTTCATAACTGACAGAAGTATTATGTCATAAGAAACTGCTTTATTCCACGTGTATGTAGCGATGGACACTATTCTTTCTTCAAGTATTTAAATTCATTGTCGCGTCTTCTATTCTTAGGTTATCGGAACTATCGCGAGACTGTCGCTTCCATTATTGCGTACAGATATTTAATTGTCGCGTTTATCATTCTTAATTGATCGCGTATCTTATGTTGTATTTTAAAATGCTTATTAATATGTATACGGACCCATGGTAAATTCTAGTACAAGCTGATTATGGGAACATTGTCTAAATTGGAAACCGAGTGTATTTCGACAGGATGGTTCATACATTGGCTTAGACTTTCCCATAGGTCCATTTTCCGTTTTTCAGGTATTTCTTTTCAGCTTTTAAATGTCAGAAGGGTGAGTCAACATCCGTGATTTACCATGCCTCAGAAAATCGTACCTCCCCCTCTTAACGAGAATGGGGTTGGGGAGCTGTATGGTAACGAATCTGACCATTCTTTGTAAACAATTCCGTATCTTCCATTTTTCATGGTGACATTTAAATTTAATTCACGGTAGAATTCATTAACTTCGCGCGTGGGTCACGCGCTTTTTCAAATTGGAGGTGTATGTAACAAGAGTTATATTTGATATATACTCTAATTCTTTATTTGACAGTTATTAACGTAATTAGTCACCATAATATGTAAGATACGAAAGTGTAATCAATCAGGCGTGCATAAATGCCCGCTGTTATTGCAATCACACGAACAGGTGATATGCCATTTGTCACGCCCAGGAGGAACACGTCTATCTGTTAATCAAGTACTATCCAATCAAAATCATTCACTATCATTATCCACTATCTGATACAAACTGCTCTATACTGATACGACCAACAGCAGCGATCTCCTCTGCACTCACAGACGCGCGCTTTATGACGGATGTCACATCACTTTTCGGTGTTACCACGGCAATGATCCCCATGCCATGAAATGTGCCACAGCCATCAAGCGTTCTTATATCATGATCAACGTTATCTGCAACATATTGCCTAAATTGTCCAGGGCTAAACCCTGAAACTTCTAATCCTTGGTTCATTGCTGCACACCGTTCGTACTTCTGAACTTCAGAATATGAACTGCAAAATCCATGTGTACTCAACGTATCAATCAGGAATCTAGAGGCAAAATGTGAATGCATTTGTACACCAAGACCTAATTGCAAGGGAGCAATGAGAATTCTAGGGCGTGTAGCTTGCATAATGGCTTGTCCCAATGCGCACACTTTCTCGTCTTTGTCCTTCCCAATAAGTAAATGATTCAGCAATAAGCGCAAAGACGTTGGAAGGAATTTAGTTGCTTCTGGGATGGAAGACACAGAACGACTAGTTGGATAAATGTCTTTGGTTTGGACAACTGATTTGATGTCACTCTTGACAAGATTAGCTGCAGCTTCGATCAGTCTCAACTTTTCAGTTTTTGGGTCAATTTATTTCGGCTGCTGATAAAAGTCTCTCAGGATAGCAGAGGCTGCGCGTCTGAATGTCACTATATTTTGAGTACCGTTTATTTCCGTTACAATTATTTTGTCTCCGAAATGACCAAGAAGTTTCTCTTTCATATGTGTGAAACCATAGGGCTCCAGATTTGAGCCTTCCAGGAACTCGTTCATTTTCTGAATGAGGTCAGTAATTGTCATTTGTTCCTCGTCGTTTTCTTCCAGGAATACAGCGACCTTTTGAAAAGCATCTGCCCTAACTAAATCCTCCGGGCGCCCCACTCTCTGTCTTTTTGTAGAATGATCATGATCTTTAAACTGCTGAGGTATATTCTTACCAGTTCTAAAGTTCACACTACATGATTGGTGATAAACAGCATCAGCTGCGTGAAGATCTTGGGCAAATAGAATTCTGCTTTTTACCTTCTCTGACCAATCATCATGTCGCTTATCACACGCTTTCAGTACAACTTTGTCAAAGTCGAATGTTCTAACAGTAATCAGTTCAAATTGTTTCTTCTTTCCATGATATTTATCAGTTGTTCCACAAAACAAACAATTGTCCTTGTAGGAAAATGATTCCTTCGAACGAAGCGTGCGATTTAAGTCTGTTGCACTCTCTGATTCACGTTTCCGTTTTAAACCTTCTATCGCACTCGGATTAGTGTAAGCCTTTCTGCACTCTTTATGAACAACATCGCCAGGTCTCACAACGATGTTGGAATCCCGTTCCACGTTGGCTTTAGAAACACCTTTGCAGCCTTTCTCACCAAGCGTAACTGTTACACCTTCAACCAACGGCTTCTTGCAGAATACACAGGTTGCCATGTTTGCCCTGCAAGTAATATGGGGATGGTCAGCAAAGGTAAAACATTGATAATACTCATAAGCTCCAAGTTTTATTCATTCCTTCCTATACACCAGTTGCGCAAAGTGTAATTAATATTCATTGCACTTCCTTTTTCATCCACATTTTAGTTCACCGTGATTATGAATCCAAATTATTTATGCAGAACTAATTATTCTCTATTTTATTCGATTTTTTTCGAGAGAAAAATCTGAAAAATAAAAATTTCGAAACATCGACCCCAAAATGGCCCAAAAATGGCTTCCGAGAATATTAGGTCACTGTGACGTCATCATGGAGGCCATATTGGATTTTTTACTTTTTCCGGTAGAGCTTGAACCCAAGATACTGTGTGGTAAGTTTCAGCGCTCTAACCTTGGTGGTAGAGAAAATATATAGGGGGGGACTTTCCGACGACCCCCCACTCCCCCCACCCCCGGCTGCGATACACCCCAAATCGCCCAGGCAAGATAGGGTTAAATGGCATAAGGATCCCCTAGATCACTTATAAACATATTCATGTGGGAGACAGAGCCTATAAACATAGGTATTGACACCAGAATTTTGTTGATAGCTTTACCACAGGCAGAGCAATCGCTATTTTTGTACTTTGCAATTTTCATAAATTTTGATTATATATGCTATCTTAAACTGTGAAAAAAATATTGTTCCACTCCAAAGACTTCAGAAGACTTTTGATATATCATCAAGGGTAGCATCCTGAACACATTCCAACAGGTTTCGTTTCTGTTGCAATTAGTGGTGGGTTTGGCGAGAATTTAGCTGTATTGACTGGACTATTAGGTTACACTCTTGAACCGCGAGTTTCAAGAGTTTCAATCTAACTTTCAATAGAGTTCGGCCTCGGAAACCGGATTGATGAGACGTTTACTTATTACCTGGGCATGACCTCTGAGCTATTCATCTGTAAGTAACTTTATATTTCTGTTATATATAATAAACCATATACTATATTAAACCGTATCAGAATCTCGTCTTGTCACAAGATCCAGTATTTGTCGTAACCTATATATTTTTGTATTCTATTGTTACGAGTGCTTCCGCTTATATTTTGAATCTTCCACTGCGTATCTCTGAACCTCTGCTGAATATAATCTTCCTAAGCTGGGTATAACAGATTAGTTATTAGAGGGAGCTTCGTAACAGCTGTTTAATAGCGCTGCTTCTTCTAATGTCGTCTGTAGTTTCCAAGATCCATAAGGTACAAGCTATGCACAGAATTATTTCTATTTTTCCTCAAATGTGTCAGGACAGAATTCTCGCTTCTGGAGTTCTGTAGATATTGAAATATATCAACCTCAATTCGAAATTTAATCTTTAATGTCTTAGAGTCTTTAATGAACTTGTTAAAGAGGGCTATATCATCAAACGCCTCCACTCGAATTTTCTCAAATTTGACGATACACATCGCATGCTGATGGCAAAATACGAGCGTAGCGTGCAAGCTCTATGGCGGTACGTTTCATAACTTGTGTCTAATTCCGGTTAATCTGGGGCTAGGGGCCGTATGAATCTGTGTATTTCAAGATCCTCATTATTTTCATATGAACATGCACAATCAAATCGTGACAGATACATCATACTCTAGGTAACGACTTTAAATCGTATATCATATGGATTAAGAATAGTAATCAGCGATACGGCTTTGCTATTTTTGAAACATCATGATGGCATCATTGAAAACTGTTGACCGTTTCTGTCTTGCAGGAAATCAGTCTAGATTTACGTATATTATGATTTATCCTTTTAATTTAGCGCCAATGTCATTATATGTATTAGGCCATTGGATTTTGGACGCGGAAATTCTTTACTGGATGACGGCTAAATATTGAATGACGGACTAGACTCTTGTATTCCACAGTTTCCAAGGTCGATACGTTGCATTGTTCTTGTACAGTACTTTTACTGCGGTTTTTTATCGAAGGTGTCAGGAGAGAATTTTCGCTTCTGGAGTTCTGTATGTATAGAACAATACGAAACTAAATTCGAGAATCGTTATACGAAAGACATACGAACAAAATCATGTGAGTATATGGCCACGTGTAGGTAGATTCAATATCCAGGGTTGAAACACGCCTGTAACGTGGCTATCTTAATGTGTCAAACAGAAAATCTCGAATTGAGATTGGTATTTTTCAATACCTACAGAACTCCAGAAGTAAAGCGAGAAATCTGTTCTGACACATATTAAAAAGCAGTACTAATAATTAACAGAACTCGAACCTTACGGAATTTGGTAAATACGGAAGACAGCGCTGAATACCCATCAAATGTAGATGAATCTCGAATTTAGTTTCGTATTTTTCTATACATACAGAACTGCAGAAGCGAAAATTCTCTCTTGAAACCTTTGATAAAAAAAACGCGATACAAATAATGTACAAACAATTCACCTTATCGACCTTGGAAACTGTGGAATACAAGCGTCTAGTCCGTTATTCAATATTCAACCGTCATCCAGTAAAGAATTTCCGCGTCCATAATCCAATGGCCTAATTCATATAATAGCATTGGCGCTAAATTAAAAGGATAACTCCTAATATACGTAAAACTAGGCTGATTTCCTGCAAGACAGAAGCGGTCAACAGTTTTCAATGATGCCATTATGATGTTCCAAAAATATCAAATCCGTATCACTGATCAGTATTCTCAATCCATATGATATACGTTTTTAAGTCGTTATCTAGAGTATGATGTATCTCAGTTACGCTTCGATTGTGCCTGTTCATATGAAAACTATGAAAATCTTGAAATACATAGGTTCATACGGCCACGAGCCCCAGGTTAAGCGGAATTATACACAAGTTACGAAACGTACCGCCATAGATGCTGCACGCTATGCTCGTATTTTGCTATCAGCATGCGATATGTATCGTCAAATTTGAGAAAATTCGAGTGGAGGTGCTTCATGATATAGCACTCCTTTACAAGTTCAGTAAAGACTCTAAGACATCAGAGATGAACTTTCGAATTGAGATTGACATATTTAACCCTACCTGGCCTGGGGGGGGGGGCGGAAAGTGCCCCCCTAGTGAACTTTTCTCTGCTGCTCCGAAACGACAAAGCCGAGGAGGCTGAAACTTGGTGACTTTTAAGCTTATCTTATTGGGGTCATTTTGAGCCTATTTTCAATAACCCCCGGGTACAGGATCATGGGTAAATTCAAAATGGCGGCCATGTGGTATCCGCGAAAGTCGTGTTTTTCACTCTTTTCGCTCCATTTGTTCACATTTTCCTTGCCTAAAAGGCCTGAAAAGTATTTTATTTATGCAAAACTAATTATTTCCTATTTTATTAGATTTTGTTCGAGAGAAAAATCTGAAAAATGAAAATTTTGAAAAATCGACCCCAAAAAGGCCGAAAAATGGCTTCCGAGAAGATTACGTCACTGTGACGTAATCATGACGGCCATCTTGGATTTTTTTTGCATTTTCCGGTAGAGCTTGAACCCAAGATGCTGTGTGGTAAGTTCCAGCGCTCTAGCCTTAGTGGTAGAGAAAATATATAGGGGGGGGCACTTTCCGCCCCCCCCCCCCAGGCTGCGATACACCCCAAATCGGCCAGGGCAGATAGGGTTAAATAACTACAGAATTCCAGAAGCGAGAATTCTGTCTTGACATATTTGATGAAAAATAGTAATAATTCTGTACAAAACTTGTACCTTATGGAACTTGGAAACTACAGGCGACATTAGACAAAACATCGCTATTAAACAACGCTACAGGAGAACCATCACTAGAAGGATTAATTCAGCCCTCACGCCATCAACAAAGCGTAATAATACTGTATAGCAGCACATATGTGCGAAGCACAGAACAAGCGAGATCATAATATTGGAGATTACATATCAATAATATTAACTTATTGATGATTAGGTTTGACCCTTGTTGAGAATTATGATTGTGATATACAGAAGATATACTCCCCAAAATATCTGAAACAACTGTTTTGAGGTACATGAATACATATAGTGATGTCCTATACTCAGGCTGTTGCAGGGTCAGAACATATCTGGACATTGGGTATGTTTGTGGTTATTTTCCTGTGTGATATTAAACCCCACCTTGAGGTTTCCAAGAACATACTGTTGACCCCCTAAATAGTTTTGAAATTTTCAAGAGATGTATAATCTGTGACCTCTAAAGAGACAGATTTTTACACCGTATCCACAAATCCTGTTAAAGGTGGTAGATTATCAGGAAGATACTGTTGGGAAAACATGTAAATTGCAATAGTAATTATGGGATGACCGATACTTCCTGTTCACATGTTCTATTATCTATTGTAGTGAGAAACCTTATATAGCCTGTAATTTTCATGCAATGATTCACAGTACCGATGGCAATAACTTGACACAATTATGTGAATTGAATAACTTAGTAAAGAATCCATAATTTGTATTTAGAAAATACTTCTTCGAGAATTTGGAGAGCATCCCAGAGTGACGTCATGATTCAATATAGCTTAACCCGACCTGGCCTGCCGGGGTGGGCCAAAATGGCCCCCGTAGCAAACTTTCTGCGCTATCTCCAGAACGACAAAAAATAGAGAGCTGAAACTCCGTGACATTATAGTTTATCTCATTGGGTTCATTTTGAGCCTATTTGCATAACCCCCCCTAGCAGAGGATCATGGGAAAATTCAAGATGGCGGCCACGTGGGGTCCCAGAAAAGTGATGTTTTTGTCATATTTCTACAAAATTTCTGCTTTTCCGCGATGAAAAGCGGGCAAAAACTATTTTATTTCACATCACGTTAATAGTTACTAATTTATCATGCAGTTTTTGCGGAGAAATTGCATAAATATAAAAATCGGAAAATCTGACTGAAAAATCATCAAAGCGACCATCTTGGATTTTTTTACATTTTCTGGCAGAGCTTAACCCATGGGTATAGTGTGGTAAGTTTCAGCTCCCTAGCTCAAGGGGTAAGAAAAATAATTAGGGGGGCCATTTCGCCCCCACCCCCAGGCCACAACAGATCCCAAAAAGCCCAGGCCACATAGGGTTAACAAGACTGTTATCAATCGATTCCCTGTTTAATGGAGGGAGAATTGCTACCTCACTACTGTGCATTGGTGTAAAAGGAATAAAGTTATTAACACTTAAGCAAACCCACCTCGCTTTTTCGTGACGATAAGACTCAATATTGGTTCGTTTGAATGATTTTTTTTTACCTTTTGGCAATATATTTCAAGACCACATCTAGTCTAAGAAAAAAGTACATTAAATAAGCTTTCAAATGACATAGGATGAGACCGTGTGTACGGGGAGAGGGTGCATTTTACTCCTAATTTAAGTTTTTGGGACCTGTCCGGCCTTGGAGCGCCTTTCCCCCTCCTAATTATTTTTTCTTGCCCATTGAGCTAGGTGGCTGAAACTCACCACACCCTACCCGTTGATAAAGCTAAAAACCCAAGAAGCTGCTTTGATGACGTCACAGTGACGTCATTTTCAAAAAGGCATTTTTGGGGGTCGATTTTTCGGTCAGATTTTTCGATTTTTTCATGTATGTAGTTTCTTCTCAAAAACTGCATGATAAATTAATACATATTAATCTGATGTGAAATAAAATAGTTTTTCACCACTTTTCCTCGTCGAAAAGCTGAAATTCTGAAGAAAAACGTGGAAAACATAACTTTTGTGGTACCCACCAGGCCGCCTTCTTGAATTTACCGATGATCCTCTGCTCTGGAGGGGGGGGGAGGGGGTTTTAGGCGATTAGGCTCAAAATCGCCCCAATATGATGAAGTAAAATGTCACGGTGAGTCAGCTCTCACAGAAAGTGTTGTAGCGGGGTTGAAGGAGGTGGTGGTATGATGCCTCCCCCCAAGTCTGGTGGAGTTAAAACTCAATTTTCATTTGATCCATAACGGCAAAATCTATTGGAGCTATTCAGTTTATCTGATAGAACGGATGATACGCCTCTTATGGTGAATGAAATGTAACATAGTAGAAGTTTTGCTGTTGAAGAGCTCTAGCTCTTGAGTTATATGTGTTTAGTTGACGACAAAATCCATAGTCAGCCAAACCACGTTACATGTACCGGAAATAATTCATATTATTATGGAAATATGGTCATGACATAATTGTCGTATGCACCTAAGTACACAACGCCATCAAAGATGCCGATTGGATTATACATATAGTGTTAACAAATAAATTACCATGTTTGGTCGTGACGTTACTGAACTATTTTCCCCATTGATATTTTTTTTCTTCTACGAAATACTATGTTTACAGTTGCAACAACAACATTGATATTTGAAAGATGATCATATTATCCGGATATACAAATCGGCCTGCAAACTTTTATTGTCAATTGCCAAAACAAGGAGCAATGATCGAAAATACATTAGTCCGAATGTTTTGAGATGCATAGTTCGCATAGCTCGCATAGTCCTCATGCAGTCTCTCATTGTTGTCGTTTGGCAGAGCGAGACTTTGAGCGAACATATTTGTAAGATCTCGAAAAGTAAACGTTTGATCATTTTTTAACATGACTGTACCGGATTCTTCCCGGTGCTTGCTTATTCACTGTAATAGATCTGTGTGCTTAGAGACTTCAAAATGCTTAGAGACTTCACAACGTATTCAAAATGATCTTGTCAGCCTACCGTATCATATCGCCATTTCGCTGAGAACACGCGGAGAGCATGATGGCATGCAGCGATCACGAGTGTAACCCGTGTCATAACATGAACCAAAATAAGTAATGTATGACAAAAAGTTAATTAAAAAGTTACAATTACTGTACGCTGTTGTCTGCGATATTTGTTAATGGTGTGAAAGCTTGTCAGCCTTACGTGGGAGGTGTTCAGACTCTGTTGCGTTTTGGTACTTTTTCGGCTTGGCGTAGGCCTATACAGCAACTTTTCAGGCTGTGATGCCAGGCCAGCTTTTTTGGCTGGGAAGGAGACAAAGACACAAACGTTGAAGACACAGTTGTTGATGAAATCTTCTGAATCATAAAGTTATAATTTGCTTAAAATAGTTAGTGATAAACAATTTTATATTCGTGGCAATGTAATAAGAAATTTATAATTCCTTCAGTTTCATGTGTTGCTCGCTACAGCTCGCAACATATGAAACTTACACACCCATCTCAACGTTCATATTAAATAGCCACTCGTGTAAGATCCTCTATTTATTGTAAGTTTAAGTTTAAAAAAAAAATTCTCTCGCGACATTCTGTTTGAATCGTTTACCCGTACCGTACATTTCTGAATAGATAGAAAAATCTTTGAGTATATAGTTGACATTCTGTTATGTCAAATTCTTAATTTCTCTGATCAACCAATGTTTATACATTCTTGCCAGTCACCATGGTCAACTTTTGCCGAGATCATATCTGGTGCCCTTTCTTCACTATTAGTCAGGTCGTGTGAACCGTTGTCCTAATCTTGAACGCGATGGGCACCCTTGACAATGGTTGTCTGTGGAATCACTTTTAAAAATGGTCAACCTCTGTCAACAGCCATCTAAGTTAATGTTAACAATGGACAAGGACTACAGTCGAGACCAGTTGATCATGAATCGTGGATAACCATTGTTGGTTTGGCGTATCTCCGGCAGACCAGAACTAGTTGTCGAGTGTATAATTCTTAAACGACACCCACTGTCGGTTGGGCGGATTGATTCATATATCAAATACAGCAGTTGGATTCAAATTTAACATTTTACTGGACCCTGGTATATAGTTGTCTCTTTCAGTCCGGTAATGCAAATATCTCCTTGTTTTTGTATGTATCGAGATATATATTAGCTTGGACAAATCTACTTACCCAATTCTACATATGTCTTGGAAAAGGTTAATTGTAGAACTAACAATAATAATATCACGCGCATTTTGAATTTTGATTTCTGCGACGCACAGACACTTTTTGCTAGGATCAAGCCAATGAATATATCGTATGCCAAATGAGAAACATAGGCTCTTCTACACAACCGTACATATCTAGATGTTGTGCGACGTTATGGCGAGAATCTGTCAGCCCTAGCTTGAAATATCGATAGCGTTCGTGTATCAATTGTATACGTGATATTAGTCCCCTTTGCATAATGAACATGATCAACCGGGTTTGCTGGTGTGAAAAAAGCAATCAAGAGTATAAACGTCCCTAGTCGGTACTTTTGCACGATACACATGTTAAATATCCAATATGCCAACATGAGTCCTATAAAGTAATCCTACGTAAACCTGATATTGAAAAAAATAACGTCTGTCAACAGAAATGGTGTAGTTGACTAAAACGACAATATGTCTAGAAATCCATTGTTTGCCAGATGAAGACAATTGAAATCATCCCATATAGCCATGACGCGCACCACCATTTTTTGCCGTTAGGGAGCAGGGATATATCAATATCGCATAACGCGTTTGTATTGTGCACCGTGCCGTTGAACAGATTCCATGTCGGTACTACTCCACGTTAAATAAATTATATAAGCCTTCCGGAATGATTTTTTTGAAAACATCTCTTCTGTATACATGGCTTTTATCTGCCGCTTACATACGTACCTATTTTGCCTGTGATATGTTCAGGGGGATGTTAATGTATATGATTCCATTGAATTCTGTGCTAAGAGGGATGTGGTCACGTCATTCACGTATACACATGAGCATCTTCTTGACAGGATAAATACCCCGTTTTGTGTGTCCAACCTTTGCATGCTATATGTACAGTGCTATACGTGTCAATGTATTTCGGACAGCGGTCACTGATATGGAACTGTGGCGGAATCCATGTTTTCCCATAACACTACCGGAAAAATAATATCATAGGCCTGGAGCCCGCGCATCAAAATCGTCGTCACGTTTGCACCTCGAGCTGACCAATTTCTGACCACACAGCATGAAAGGGTAGTGTATGGGGGTCATTCCAGTGGTGGCAGGCCGAAAATTCTTGTTGGCAAAAAGTAGCTACACCGATTTTTGCTGCGAACGGCGGTGATACTAATTTTGTGACAATATATGAGGGTAGGGGAAAATGTGTTCTTTTGCGCTGGCTAAATCAAAACGAGAGATGCTATATATTAAAATAAAGACCATGATTTTGACTATAGAATGAAAGTAATAAAAAAAAATAAAATAAAATGTAATTCTTCGGCGTCATAACGTCATAATTATCCATATCGGTCTGGGGAAGGAGAAAACATGACCGCCACTAACCTATCTGACCTATTTCCAGAAGAGAGCAGAATTATGGATCAAAACTGTCTGGCATCATATCTTATCATACTGGGTTCATTTTAAGTCATTGCGAAGAAGATTAGTAATAAAGAATCGTGACATCAACAAGATAGGTACCTTCAATAACATAGATGAACACGCTGGATTTGGGGTTTGGGATACACATCGTCATTTTCACATCGTCAAATGTACGACTACTGTAACAAACTGTATGTGGATGGAAAGATGCCTCGGTGGCCTATCGCAATAAAAGACTTGCCAGGATTGCGCCTTTCCGGAATCCCGAAATATTATGGTATATATGAGAACGACATTGGATGCACATCAGGTGGGCATTCTGATCAGGGGAGGTAATTATCATAAAAAGTAGATAGGAAAACGAACGTTCAGAGTAAGGTGATTTAATCGTACAAATCAAGATCATTGTTCATCATAGAAGAGTAAGGCATAATAAACACTGCCATGAAGCCATAATAGAATAACGAGATTCATCCAGGGTTTGCCATACATGATATGTAAGATTAGCTATCCGAGGGTCCTGCTTGATATCGTTGATCATGCCTTCGCATTGTATCACTAAGGTTGAAATCTGTGCAAAAGTAATGTCATATTCTACCTCTATGATATGCATCAATACATGTCCCTGAACCCTTCATACTTTCTGACACCAACACTTAATGGCTGTAGTTTATAACTTGAGAACAACAGGGCATTCAGATTATACGTTCCATACAGAGAGGGAGAGCATCATACAAGGATTCATACATTGCTTTTTCATACATTGTATTGCCTCCCAATTCTACATCAAACTCGTGCTTTAGGCATGTTTACAAATCACACGATGCAACATGTCCTGGAACAGTTGTTTTCGCATTTTCGCCGTGTTTCTTAGGGCCCCCCAGTGCCTAAGACCGCTCTTCATTTCGAGAGGAATCGAGGTATATATTTCATAGAGCGCCATGGCACATTTTATGATTCTGAGTTGCATGTTGATGTACACCTGCAGCAAGGTCTCTTCATCTTGTCCTTCTGCCTGGATAGCAGCGTGGGTATCAACACCACGTTATCCGCAACGACATCTCAAAAGGACGGTTCCCGACCGTTCATGCCTGGATCAATCAAGCTTTCGCTTTTCCGGGACGGGCTCGTACTGTTTGTGTCAGAGGACGAGCTCTCGTCATGTAACGAGCTGTCATTGCCATCGCAAACTCGCAATGTCTGCAATAGAGACATCATCGGCGTCTCCGGCATTGTAGTCATTTAGTCGTTCGATATTCATATGGATAGATTTCATACCTGTGACGAGTTTTAAATACTGGTCGCGTAAATATCGTCGCAGTCGAGGGATCAATGCATTATGCTGCAGCACTTCGCACTTTTTCCTAGAATATACTTTGCGTTGAAACGCCTTCCCACTCCCCACTTCCCTTATATGTGTTGTAATTTACTCTCGTTTCGATTATCTTTCCCACTGCCGTGAAAGTGACAGCTTTCATAGAGTATGCTCTTATACTGATAGATGTTCTACTTTTCCGGAGTGGGATGCATTTGAAAGGGACAGCCCTGCGTCACCGCTGGTTGCGCACCAAACCGGTACCGGCACCATACCGGTAGTCTACCATTGGAATTTGACGAAGGGTGATCTTTTGGTCGTTTAATGAATGTTTTATTATGGTTTGCATCATGTTTTACCGACATTATCGCTTAGAAAATTATACATTTACGCGCATACATCAATAAGCACTTGCGAAAATCATACAGGCGTGAATAAGTGTTGCTGCTATTGGACAAAAGTCCGGTTTCCATCGAGATAGGTTTGCTCAGAAGTTTTGAACGGCTCGATGAAAATAAAACGCACGTCGAGGAGAATATTACATTGCTGTTTTCATTGCATGTGGTTCTGTGCTCTTTCATCGTATGTCTCGTAGTGCAGTCGTGCTTCATCTGTATTACAAATACTGGGGACGGCACGAACGAAGCATATTATCCGCAGTTAATGCAGGTTACTATTTTTGTTTGTACTTTTCAGAAAACGTTATTTACAAGAAAATTTATTCCAGCTGTAAGCTTTTATCCACAGAGAGAGAGAGAGAGAGAGAGAGAGAGAGAGAGAGAGTTGAGATTTAACGTCACGTTCAGCAATATTTCAGCTATATAGCGACGTTCAAACAAAATTCTAAGTATTCCAACAGAAGCAAGTCAACAACCCAGCAATCCAGAAGTAATCAACATAACACAACAAAAACATGTACATACATTAAAACTTATACAAACAACGAGTTCATTCAAATAATATAAAATACAGTCTTTTTTTACACGACTAACGATTTTCTAAAGTAGCTGCTTGGTAAAAACAATCTCTTAAAATCTTGAAAGATATACAGTCGATCAGGATATGTTTCACTGTGAGATCTTCATGACATGGAATACACCTTCGGGCTGGTTCCTTTTTTAGTAAATGTGCGTGAGTTAATCGGGTATGGCCGATTCTAGTTCGCCTGATTATGGCTTGATCGAAATGTTTCTGGCTACTCAGATGAATATATCCTCTAGTTTCTTGAAACTCACGATGGTTGTTATTATCCACAGCATCCCACAAAGACTGAAACGGCTTTCTCACATAAGCACAGATGGAAGGTCTGAAATCGTTATATGGGATTTCAACAGAAGCAACAGCATCGCTGTATGGGATTTCAACAGAAGCAACAGCTTCCTGGGGTAAAACAATTTTACATTTTGTTAAATTACAGAGAAGCATCTATGACCCTCTCATAGAAATGATAGGTGATGCAGAGTATGCCAGAAATGGAGTCGTTTCATGTGATTTGGAAGCGATATACAGGCTGTACCGGTTATGAATGAATATGGGATTGATATGGTATATTGCAAAAGAATATTGCAGCAGTCGCGTATGATCACAAATTTGAAGCCCTACCACCCATAGGAATATTGTATAGCTGAACACCCCTATCCGCAGGAATTTAATCCAATGTATCCTCTCTGTCTGAAACCACCCATAGGAATTAAATGCAAACATGAGGTTTGTCAAAATGTTGGTATGCCACACTTTTATCCTGATATTCAAAGAATGGTTACGAAGTATCCCGGTTAACTGTTTCTGCTCATGGACTACTCGCTCATGACACTGTATCAAGTTCATGCCTGAAGGCGGATCTCGATACATTGTACATTGTTCGATGAACAACATGACGGAAACAGATAGGAATAAATATCTGTTTACAAATAAATATCAATAGAAATAAATAAAAGAAATTTACACTATATAGAAGTCATCTGCAAAAGGGCGCCAAAATTCGGTCTCCGTCGCATCTGTACACGCACACTATATTAATATAAAACAAAAAAGTAAACCTGTGTCGAGAACGTACAGCGTTCCCATTCGAATTCATACGGAAAGGGAGAATACTCTATTTAGTTCCCCATTTCACGGCGCACGATTCATCACACTTGTACGTCTACATCAATGCGAAATTTTATACGGTGATATTTTACTATTTTTGCGTGCTTGGAATTACATATGGTAATTCCAGTAAATAGTTTTAGCTGTAGGGAGACAATCACCTATCGAAAATATAATACCCCATTTTTCCACAGGAAATTATTCTGGAAGAATATCACCACCTACAGGAAAAAAAACTTGTGCAGCCCCCCCCCCCCAATAGGATTTTTCCTGGAACAGCCCTAATGAGGTGGCTATATTAATGCTATATCTAAGTGATAGCAAGAAGTTCTTCCGTTTACTATTATTGTACTCTTGCATATCGCTCCAATTCTCCGAAAAGAGCCAAATGTACAGTGATGGATTGTGAAACTCGGTATGCATGTATAACAATGTGTTTCAGTTGGAGATACCAAACGGGGAGGGTATATAGATCTATATTTATCGCTAATTACACACAACGCATTATTATGGTCTCCATCATGACTGTGATGTACAATGCAGATATGGTAGGAAGGCTACTAAATAGCTTAACCCTATCTGGGCTGGGCTTTTTGGGACCTGTCGTGGCATGGGGGAGGGGCCCGAAATGGCCCCCCTAATTATTTTTCTTACCCCTTAACCTACTAGGGAGCTGAAACTTTCCACACTATACCCTTGCGTCAAGATCTACCAGCAAATGTAAAAAAATCCAAGATGACCGCTTGGATGACGTCACAGTGACGTCATTTTCAGAAACGGCATTTTTTGGTCGATTATTCGGTCAGATTTTCCGAATTTTTTATTTATGCAATTTCTCCGCAAAAACTGCATGATAAATTAGTAAATATTAATGTGATGTGAAGTAAAATAGTTTTAGCCCATTTTTCATCGCGGAAAAGCAGAAATTTTGAAGAAATATGACAAAACTATAACTGTTCTGGTACCCGACGTGGCCGCCATCTTGAATTTACCCATGATCCTCTGCTCTGGGGATTATGCAAATAGGCTCAGAACGATCCCAATATGATAAGCTATACATTCAAGGAGTTTCAGGTCTCTATTGTTTGTCGTTTCGGAGATAGCGCAGAAAGTTTGGTAGGGGGGCCAGTTAGCCCCCCCCAGGCCAGGTAGGGTTAACATCGCCCTGATACAAAATTGTATCTAAATTGTGCTTTGTCCACGATTATACTTCCGATTCAGTAGATGCTCGCAAGCAGAAAAGTAAACAATTACATAGCCACTGACGTCCCCTTGACTCACTAGGGGACAGAGCATTTTCCTGGTGATATTTCGCTAATAGTACATAAGATAGTCGACATCTTCAAATTATTGAAGAATGGACCAGGATTTTTCCTAGCATTAATAAGCATTAATAATCGCTGTTGGCCATATTGTTCGGAAGCTGTGTATTTGGGAAATATATTGCTAGTGAATCTTGTTGGTGCATGTAAATGTAGATTGAGTGGATTTTGAATATTTGCAGAATGCAAAGGAATAACAAAAGGAAGAAGGTGTAGTGCCTAACCTTTGTCATTGTGAGTGTCCTGATGAATGAATTTCTAAAGTGAACTCCCTTTTTGTACAGCATGAAGATAAAGTTTGGGGTAAAAATGCCCACAGAAATTCTATGTTGCATACAATCGATATCCACCATTCAAGATATTGTATCAAATTACAAAATGTCAGTTCGAGGACAATTGAATTGTCACCTAAGCTATGATTTCCACCTTCAAAAAGATCAATCTCCAAAATAACAAATATCAACAATTTAATCTCCCGAGATATCAAATGCTAACGGCTTAAGGATAGCTGTCCCCTTAGAGGGTCAAAATTGGTCACATTTTTTTTATTTCTTCATTCAAATATTCATTATTTTCTCTAACATTTGGCGTAAAAATGAAATCAAAATTATAAATAGAAGTGCTTCAATATTAGGATTACAAATTTAATATCCGAGGCACTGGAACAATTAAACAGATTGCCTTAGCTTGGGCTTGGCTACTATTATTTTTGTCTGTTAAATTTCCCTTTCCAAAACTCATTTCCGCAGTATTATGTTAAGCTAATTATCTATTAGTCCTACTTATTTACATTAATCTATCCCCTTCTGATCAAAACCATGCAAACATCCGTATTTTTGTTTCTAATTATAACAGTGACACTTTAGCAAGTTTTTTTAAAGTTTAAATTGGATTTTAAACCGCCTTGATGAGAAAACTTAGTGTAATAGTTATCCAGAATAGTTAAACAAGAATTCGAGTAGGTCCAATTAGACATATTAAAAATGTAATTGACAATAGAATTCAAGCAAAAAAATTGGAACAATTTATCAGATGTATAGCTGGACACATTTTGCCCGACTTCTAGCCGTTCATTTTTGTACAAAATCCGAGATTTAAACGTTTATTTCTCGAAAAGTATCCATGCTACGCTTTTGAAATTTGGTATGCTTGTTACTTAGGGATCGTTTCCATTAACCGTTTTTTCTTCAGTCTCGATTTTTCTTCAATTTTCTCGATTGAAAAACGAGCATTCGCGAATCAGTCGCGAGAATATCGAGAAAAAAATGAGAAAAAACGATTGAACCTTTTCTGAAAAAAAAACATTCTCTCGCGATACCGTTTTTGAATCGTTTACCCATGCGCGATCCGTTCTTGATCGCGAATCTTCAATCGCTAGAGAATCGTCTTTTTCAAGGTGCGAGAGAATCGTGAGGCGGAGTGATATCTGACACATAGTCCGTGTTGCCGTCGTGCGCCCCTCTATCCGCGAACTGGGAACTACATGAAATGTTGATTGCGGAATTGTCGATGGAAAAGCCTATATTACTATACTATACTCTATAAATGCGTAAGATAACCGAATACTATATATGATTCACGATCTATAGTCTCCTACAAGCTGAAGTAGGGCGTATGCTGGAAATATCTATACACATACCTGTACCATGTTTCCTGTGACGTCCGCTGTCAGATTTACTCTGGCGAAGCGTAAATGACAAAATTACATGTTTATTTAATAATCGTGTGAGCCGACAATGTGTTAATGTTCAGTCATTCCCTTCATACGTCCAATAATTTCCTCATATATTCATGCAACTTGGTATAAACAATACAGGATGATAGTCGCAAATCTTGTTTTTGTAAATACCGGGTATGGTATGGCGATAACTCAGAACAGCTTAGCCCTCCAGCCGAGAATTTCTAGGTTAATTAAGGTGAAAAATGGCGTAATTAAATATGTATATATTGTCATGGTAAAACATATACTAGGAAAGGGTATCCATTCATGTTTTGTTACAGTTTTTAAACTATTGAGATGTGAATAAGTTCACAAAATCACCATCAAGTTAATTTTATTGATTATAAGAATATTGGCGGCAGTGATTTCATATGTATATTAAATACATATCACAATGGTGATTGTATCGCATATAACGGTTGGATTCGCATATGTACAATACTTTTTATTTTAATTTTATATTTTGATAAATGAACTATGAATGATTCCAAAGGGAAGCTCAAGCCAAAAACCAACTGAATAGTATATAATTTCATCTCTTACTGGATTAACCAAGCTGGCAAGAGAGAAAAATTTCTCGTCGGAGTACGATCATCGGTTAAAAATTTCGTTTTTTTCGCAAAACTGAAGATTTAAATGTGGGATTTGAAAACCTGTCGGACAGAGAAAGACGTTTTATATTCATATTGTATATTAATGCAGTCATTTCTCATATAGTATTATACACGGTGAGGGGCGTTGTTTGCTGCCTCAGCAACCAAGTCACGTGACCTGAATTATACAGGCCTTTTGAAACACATCTCCGAATCGTCAAGGTTTCCTTTTTAGCCAAAGGCGAGACCTTGATCATCTTGCCAAGCAAACCGCTTTTCCCTTATATTAAGAGAGAATTAAGGTTTAACGTCGCATTCAGCAATATTTCAGCTATATAGCGACGATCAAACAAAATTCTAAGTATTTAATTAAAAAACTCGGTAAACTAATGCGTTAAAACAGGTACAAACATTATGAACTCAAAATTTCAGCACGCACAGATGCCAAAAACGTTCACGAAAAATACTACACAAGAAATCTGAAACAATACCAGCTTTAAAACACAGAAATACTCAAAATAATATACGAAATTGCAAGTACAAATGACTCAATCTGACTATATCCGGGCCTGTGTCCCGTAAACAATATATGTAAATATGAAGTCATAATTATATGTATATATCGTTCACCATTATTCCTACGTATATATGTATATATTTTTTTCAATTTCTTTCAATGTCCCCATCGTATCTATATAACCGTCAACTGAACTGAAACACGCTATAGTTTAACACAAGGCAAAGAAGAATGGAAAAAGAAAAGAAAAAATGATAGAACTTATAGTTTGTCTGAAGTGTTTATGATATATAAACTCGAACGTGTATGCGGGTCAGTCAGGCTGAACCTTGCCGTACTACTTTCGGCTATAATCCTCAATCGTTTTTTTTTACAATCGCTTATATTTTCTCGATCAAAAAACCATTCAATCGCGATATCGCTTTTTATTCGAGAAAATTTTCTCGATTGAAAAACGATTGCCAGCAGAAAAAAAAACTTTCGAGCAGCGATCGCGAATGAATGAATGAATTTTGAAGAAAAAAAACCATTCCCTTGCGCCTTGGAAAATCGCGATTTCGAGAAAATTTGACGAAATAAACGATTCACTCGCGAACGATAATTGGAAACGGTGCCTTATAATCTAGTAAATCTAGATCTAGTAAATTTTATCTGACTTTTTGTAAGTTCTGATTAGTTTTTAATTATTCAACTTTTAAGACAAACGACCTTAAAATAGTACGCTTTTTTCAATTTATTTTAGTAAAATAGCTGTAAAAACAAAACCAGGCAAAAATTTAAAAAAATGAGATTAACTTTACTAGTTCGAATTGTCTCCTATCAAGGTATACCATCAAAGTTGAAACAAGACAAACAGTTTTCATGAAATTTCAATTGAAAAATGGACGCTATTGTTTTCATTTTAATTTTTTTAAATTGGAATATTTTCTACACAGTAGCAGCATCGGTTATACAAATCATATATTTGGAATCCCTGCGATGTACGCTTTCATAAAATATGTAGTTTATTATGGTTATCTTGTACATTTATTGATACAGACGACAAATTGTCATGGGGGTGCAAAAACTGCCTCTAAGGGGACAGCTATCCTTAAGATACCAGATGTCAAGAGTCTGAATTAAAAAGCAGTGAAGGAGATAAGAACAAATGTCAAGAGTTTAAATCTCCAAGATAGTCAGCTCCAACAGGATTGTTCCAGCACTGCTAGTCGCTTTGTAATAAGATATCGAATCACCACAGATCTGTCTCCAAAGTTCAATCTCAAGGAGGCCGTTCGGTAAGAAAATTGTCACATTTCTATTTTTTTCCAATGACTTGCGTTTAGGTTTTTTAGGGCCTTGATCTAATATTCTGAGTTATGTATGAATGGAAATTGATTTTTCAGAAATGTGGCCACACTCTCTGGAGAGAAGTGCGGCCATATTTGTCAAATTTGTACATTTGTCCCTGTATCCACAAAAATTAGACCCAAAATAGCAATATTCTTGATGTATTCATCGAATCTGCCAGTGAAACCTTCGCGCCGATTTTCGTTGTAATTGATCGGGTACAAAATCCGGAAATCTCTGAATGGGCTTGCGGTTGATTGGAAAACGTAGCTGGTGATATCTCTCATCAAGATATTCTATTTAACCCAAACTGATTTTTACGACAGTATCGATGCAAATGTTCCTGTCGTTGTTTCGGTACGTCAGCTAAAGACAAACGATGAGCGCAATAATTTTTAATGGGGTCAAGGTAAATAGGCGGACGTAAGGAGTACATGATGCGACGTAAATAATTATAAGTAGATTTGTAAAACTAGCATCACGAACTAGATACACTAAGAAGTTATTAAATCGGTCAGATATAACTGTTTTAGGATAACAGTAAGCCTTGCCGGTCGTCGCTTCCGGGTTCCGACCGCAAAGACTGGAACAGTGGGTTGGTGGGTGATGACGAGAGTGTAGTGTGCAAACAAAATCTAAAAACATATACTGTTCAAATTGAAGTCAAATAACTACTGTCTGTTTCACATTACGCTGCGGCGAGGGTTTCTTGGATTTATCAGTTAATATAACACATTAGCTGTCGAAACTCACCATATATTCCAAACTCTATCTGTGCAATTATTTGCCATCAAAACTATTTTCCTGACATGAGAAATTGTTCAAGAAATCTCCACGGTTTGTCACGTCCGAGCAACCGCATGTTGCAGACTCAATCATGCCGATAACCGGGCAAGTCCATTTTCCGGAGAGTGGTAGTGTGCTAGGGGAGCTAATTCTTCCTTCTGCTTTCATTGAATAAATATTCCGGATGAGTTACTTCCCCTAGGGCTCTGCCTCTCCTGTGGGTGAAAATGGACTTGCCCGGTTGGTTCACAGCAATGTACGTCGGCTGCTCGGATGAGACAAGCTTTGGTGATTTTTTTTAACAATTTCTCATGTCAGGAAAATATTTTTGATGACAAATAATTTCACAGATAGAGTTTGGAATAAATGGTGAGTTTCGACAGCTAATGTGTTATATTAACTGATAAATCCACGAAACCCTCGCCGCAGCGTAATGTGAGACAGACAGTAGTTGTTAGCTGTCGCTCTAGTAGAACAATATGTATAAAGCGATTTTTATCGGTAACTGTTAAAACGTCTAGTTCCTACGGAGCCGTGGAGGGGACATAGTCAATATTTTTTTAATTTCCCCCGAGATAATATCCCCCGAGATAATAACTAGGGGAAAATTAGCCATTGGTCAAAATTATCTGGGGGGAAATTCGCGATTGGTCAATTATCTCGGGTGAAATTATCTCGGGTGAAATGAATTTTCCCCGAGATAATATCCCCCGAGATAATTATCTAGGGGGAAATTCGCCATTGGTCAATCATCTCGGGGGAAAATAATTTACCCCGAGATAATTTCATCCGAGATAACTGACCAATCGCGAATTTCCCCCTAGATAATTATCTCGGGGGATATTATCTCGGGGAAAATTAATTTTCCCCGAGATAATTTACCCCGAGATAATTGACCAATGGCGAATTTACCCCTAGATAATTATCTCGGGGCAAATTATTTTCCCCCGAGATAATTGACCAATGGTGAATTTTCCCCTAGTTATTATCTCGGGGGATATTATCTCGGGGGAAATTAAAAAAATATTAACTATGTCCCCTCCACGGCTCCGTAAGTTCCCACCAATGTCTACATAATTTTCGAGACCAACACGTTTTGAATTCGTCTCGTACAGACGATCTTCCCAGCGCGTTCGACAGAGCCACCAGAGTTCCTCGGTTCAATACGGACACGGGAAATATTTGGCTATCGATGACATCGTTATCGAGTGAGAGTCAGGTGAGGGTCAATTAACCATCGAGTTAATAACGGAGACCGCAGCCAGTCGGAGACAGCTGCAAGGAAACATTCTCCTCTCGACCGTGTGCAAAACATATGAGTACGTGATCGACTGTCGGGATAACTGTGGAGGAAAAGTCGATCGTGCAAGAAGTAGTCAGGTCGGTTGTACCTTTTCGTTGGTCATGACTCATGAGTGAACAGTACTGACCAATTATATTATTCCTAATCGCTATCTAACGTGTAGTATTATATTATTATCTGATAGCTCCAACTTCTGGGAATTTTATATATGGGATAATACTATGTATACATTCGATAATATGTGAATAAGTGGGTTTCTCACTTAGTAGCTGTATACCGCATTCTATAATGACAGAATCGACTCGGCCGGTAGACTGATGGAGCTATTTTAGCCATGTTCGGTACCACTATATTATGAATGGTAGTATGAGCCCATTGTCGGTCACATTTCGACCGACGAATGAATTCGGCGAACTCTGTAAGATTCTGCCGAACTGTGGACGGAGAAAATGCAAAGGCGCCGGAGAATTCCTTGACCTTCAGGATTAAAGAAACCGTTGAGAGACCGAAGTCGATCTCGTTAATGACCGATCCGCTCAGCGGACGCTCTGAGCTGTCGGTCTTCCACGGGATCATATAGAGACCGAGATGGGTCCGGGTATTAGGGTGCATGCGGTTTACCACATCCTAGTATTGGTCTCAATGTTACCGTGGCTGTCTGGATGAGCGATTTTGACCGATCTTTGATTCACAGTGATAAGGGACCACACGTTTTTGGAACAGTATTGTGACGGCGAGTACACATTAGAAAAACAGCCATGGCGAACTATGAACAATATAACCTGCGGGCGATTGAAATGAATGGCGTTCCCATACACCGAACCATCGTGAATACAAAACGTCACTTGGAAGAGGACATTGGCTTACCAATCGACGCCATGAAAAATGCGGTCAACATGCGACAACAGCTGTTCGATGACGTTGTCAGTATACTGGACTGCATAGGCTGGATCAGAGCTAATGAATATTCGATAATGTGTCTAACGGACAAGAGCGACCATGGTCGAATAAGTCTTTTGACAATTTGACAATCCGACTCACTCTGTATCCTTACCAGACATATGAGGTAAATTTACCATAGCAGACATATACATAATGCCCTACACCCAAACCCAATGGCGCATACCTGGGTCCAGGAATCCCGTGTGGTGTTAGTCCGATGCCTCTCACTCCTGTCGTTCTCGGTAGATCGTTCAACGTCTATTTGTACATGTACGGCCGACCCATCAGATGCCGATTCCAACAAGCCTAGACCCAGAGGTTCCCGCCTCCGACCATATCTGCGTCAATTGATTCAATATAACTGTGTCCACCCCTATGAGCAAGTGTATGGAAGTGTACGTTTCAACTACCCAACTGCGTAACCGACTCTACTACTGATGACGTTATTTCCCTAAATATTCTTTTCTGGAATCCCTTTAGGTTCAACGGACTAATGTTCACGGTTATATATGCGACCGCTCTCAAACGTACGCATCCAAACATGATAATTTACTGCGTATGCGCACTACGGCCGCATCAATCAACGTAGAGAGCGCCCCAGTCGTAATATACGCAATGAGATCTTCAATCTTCGAACACTACCATCGGCACCCGAAATTGGGTTTTCTCTACTATTTCTCGCCTGCGCATATGCACCATGATATCGCCGATCCATGACTTAGTGTACAACATGAGTGTTTCAAAATGACACCGTACATGGCAAATTTGAACAAATCATAATCCATAAAGCGCTAAAAACTCCCCCGTGTACCCCAGAATGCCATCATTACCTGTTACTCATGAAATATGCATGCACACCATTACGTTAAATTTCACCCCAGTCTTAGCCTATACAACGCCACCCTACACAACCAATTTGGACCACGGATGATCTCTCTAGCGTACCTGCACATGACGTCTCTTCTGGTAAAAAAAAACTCGCTAATCTTGGACTACAACGCGAGCGCTACAAGACAACAACATCCACGATCCAATGAAACCCCGGATGACCCACCTCTCGCTCAACATATCCACAGCAGGCATCGCTAACGAGTGTGCATGCCCATGATGACCTCGCCAGCTAATATTCCACCAGGGACCTGAAGCCCATATGCTTCAGCACAGGCCTGAAATTCTCCACACCTTATCTTTTGCTCCACAGGTGCATGTTATTTATGTGTGTAATAGAGAGAGAGAGAGAGATAGTTATGGATTGCGGTCGCGCTTAACAATATTTCAGCTATACCGCGACTATCAAAAAACATTATTAGTATTTCAACAAAAACAAATCAATAGCCAAGCAATCCAGATGTAATCAACACAACGCACCACAAACGTGTACATTACAAGAGATTGTAAGAAATTATTTTTATGGAACAGCTACTTCAGAATAACTTTTTAGTCTGGGTTATTTGAAAGAAATCGTTTTCTTGGATAAGTTTTAATGCAACTGCATGTCTGTCTTTTGGTGTGTTGTGTTGATTACGTCTGGATTTTTGGGTTGTTGATTTGTTCTTGTTATAATACTTAGAATTTGTATGATCGTCGCTATATAGCTGGAATATTGCTGAACGCGGCATTAAACCGTAATTCTGTCTCTCTGTCTGTCGTGAGCTTATGTTTGCTCACAATAAGGTTTGAATGTGATATTCTGCCATTTTATTCCGGCGGAAACGAGGTTATTAATAATACAAATACATTTCAACATTGAAGCTTCATATAATATCCATATGAGAAGCCCTTATATGACTAAATTAACTAAACGAAAGTGCTATTCGGAACTTGGATGCTCGATATGTTTGTGCAAAACAATAAAATGAACGGGAGATATAAAGAATACAGTTGCTTGCTACTCGATAGATTCGGGTTGCGCTAATCTCTTTCTGAGATCGGGTTTTAATCTTTATTGTATCAGCAAGTGAGATAAATGAAGCTATTCGGTGCAATTATTTATAGCTATAAAATAATGAAAAAATATCATAAAATTCTGATCCAGTGAGTGAGAACAACAACTACGAATTCAGCCTATAATGGCGACCAGCTCCATTTTGCATTATATTTCTTGAGATGGAATGAACATTACCGTTACTGTGAACCTTCCCTAGTGTATTCCCAACAAAGCATCGTGTGGGGTGGCCGACAATGAGGGCTCTGGAACTGGTGTGTGAAACACCAGTTAGCTTCAGAACGAAGTACGAAAGATACAATTTTCCTACTGATGCCGAAAAATGCTCTGAAACTGAGAACAATACAAGCGTCTAGTCTGTCATTCAATATTCAGCCATCGTCATAAAAGAATTTCCGCGTCCATAATTTAACGACCTAATCCATATAATGCCATCAGCACAAAATTAAAAGGATAAATCAAAGTACACATTAAACTAGGCTAATTTTCAGAAGCTGTCAACAATTTTTAATGATGCCGGCAAGACATAATGATGTTCCAAAGATATCAAATCCGGCTTGGCTTATCTGCGATATATCTATACACCCATACTTCACAATCAATCACAACCATAACCGTGGTCACAGCTTTCACCTAACCATTGCCTTGAAGAAGAGAATCTGCATCTACTCTACGTATTCAGATACTTTATCTTTAATTTCTCTTTAAACGCTCTTAAATACGGATAATATAATTCCAAGTTGTTCATTCGATCTACTGTAGCAGCTCAATGGCATTGAGAAAAAAGCAAATTCCGGTCATCAAAATACAAGTAAGCTGTAAATCACACCGAGAAAGTATATTCCACTTGTTCGCAAAATCAACAGCCATTGTCACTGATATATCAAATCTAGTTACAGGCCGGGTCATACCTAAGACTTGAAAAATGGAACTTGTTGCTTTCTCGCTTACGCTCAGCATTAAGAGGATAGATCAAGGACTGGTTCGCTCGGTGTCAGTATAATGTGACAGAGTGGGGTGTCATGTCTGCCTACGGCATGACATTTCAGTGGGACAGCACTATAAATGGCAGCATTAGATCTGCTCTGTTACAAGTAGGTTCCCCTTCCCCTCCCCCTCCCCTCCCTTCCCTTCCCCGTCGTGATATAGCTGAAAAAAATGTTGAAAAGCGACGTTAAACCCTATTCACTCACTCACTCACTCAAATCTAGTTAATTATGGACTCCTACAAGTCAAAAGAACGAGGAGCTAGTCCATGGGTTGTCAATTTATTGTTGTGGCTGAAATTAACCATTCTGCTGCAAGGTGGGACTGAAACCCCTGTAGTCACTTATTTCCCAGCAAAGTCAACGTACACATAGCATTGCCCCTCGGTTGTAAAGTAAGCTTCTGGTCCACGCCAAAAGATCGTTCCGGATCAAGCTTCAAATCGAATCGCTGTATAAATTTACTTAAAAGGATTTTGGCTTCCATCTACAAAATGTAACCTTACCATTGCAAAATTTGCCCGATGCAACTCCTCGGTCCCAATGGAAATGGGAAGTAGGTGTAAATATTGGGCCTGGAAAATAAAATTAAAATGTCAGGCGTAAATTGAAACAATCACTGGAATACAGCTTTCATTTTCATCAGCACTTTTTCACACCATGTAGTTGATCGATCTTTCGATCTTTATTGAAAGGAATGTATCTGCTCGAACAGCGAAAATAGGGTACAAATGATTCAATATGATTTAGCAAAATACGAAGTGAATGTATAAGATCTTTGACATGACATTTCGTAAGTTGTGTCTAATTCCCCTTAACCGGGGACTAGGGACCGTATGATGTTCCTGTGCTTTAGTATAAATGGTGTTCGTACGAGCAGTCGTAATCTAAACGTGACTTTAGGAAACAAACTGAACTTCATTACGAAATTAGAAAATTGTTGAGGACCAGCATATCATGTCTTGCCGGCATCATTGAAAACTGTTGACCGCTTCTCTCTTTCAAAAAAACAGCTCATATTTGTATTTGCTCTATTTTGGAATTGGTAGTAATGCACACGGGCATTCCATACTGGTTGACGGGTGGTTGCTGAATGTCGAACTAGATATATTCAGATCAGGAGAGAGAGAGAATTAAGCTTTAACGGCGTGTTCAGCAATCAGCAATATTTCAGCTATATAGCGAACACCAAATAAAATTCTAACTTTAAAACTTAGGTGCATCATTATCCGACGAAGAGTTTTTGGCAATTGTTTCGGCTAGCTTATTTGAAATTTCTTCTCTGACTGTTAACATCTGATTCCCACTGTGGAGCACAGCTTGCAGAAGGTAACAGATGAACGGACGGACAGAAATCATGATCACAATATACGACCTCGTCCATCGACGGGCGGATAAATATATGGTGTTGTGAGAGCGGTTTTGAAGGGCATGTCACCATTTGATGTTTTCTCACTCGCGATGAAGAATGTCGCATATTCGTCAACGATTTCTTCCAAGTCGATGTCAGGATTCTGGTCTGGGAATAAAAAGAAAGATAATCAACAAGTTTATTTGGCTGAGTTATACACTGTGAGATTCCACTGTAAATGATTCGAAGAAACTTAGGTGGTAGCCTCGTCCAGCACGAAATTGCAGCTACTACTTGTAGACGTACGTAGACTCCAGGATGAGAATCAATGTGCTTCAAAGAGGAAGTGTTATTCCGCAAATGATCTGATCTGTTGAATATCAAACACGCGAATGTCTTTTTCTGAGGTTACAATATTTCAGTATCCTTTGTATTGATTCCGGATACCGGAACGACTGCACATACACCAGTGATTAAATATCAGGAAACATGGACGAATGAGTTCATTTATCCGAATACACTACATGTATATTTTCTGATGGATCGTAAGAGATCCAACTATTTGGGTCCGAGGAGGGATCAGTTCCTCCCCCCACCCCTTGAATACTGTTCTTGCTCCTTGGGAAAGGGTCTGAAATAATATATCTTGAGGTAAGAAAAAAAGTAAGATGGCCTCCTTGATGACGTCACAGAGACGTCATGTTCTAAAAAGTTGTTGTTGTTGTTGTTTTTTTTTGGCCAGATTTCCTGATTTTTATATTGATGCTATCTGATGCAGATGTGAAATATCATATTTCTTGCACACATTTATGCACAGTAAAATTACGAAAACATAACTTTTCTGCCACCCCACATAACCGCCGTTTGGGGATTGCTCATGCTCATTGGCACGTAGGTCTGTGCTAAGAGGCTCAAAATGACTCCAATATGACAAGCCAGGAAGTGTCAGCTCTTAATTCGTTGTGGGAGAGAGTATTGACAATTTGACCTGAATGGGTTAAGCTGGCACTAAACATTGGATATGGAGAGTTCAAATGGATAAAATAAGAGGAAAGGCATTACCTAAGATTGAGATCATGTGTGACAGAATATCATTTGGACAGTATTCCTCGTTCTCCATCGCTAATCTTCGCTCCTTAATGCAATCCCTACCGATTGTGCGCAAAAAGTTGCAGGCTTCCCTGACATCTCACAGACGAGGATCGATCGACGGCAAAATAAAGGAGTAAATCATCGTACCGGAATCAGAGTGTCAAGAGTGAATATTTATAAACATAACCCGCAATGATACTTCATAAGGCAGCTTGATACCGATATACCCCCTCGGTCCCTCCTCGATTCTAATGCCACTTGAAAGGCATAGAACTAATAGGTCATGGTTAGACCTATTTGTGGAGATATATAAGCTCGTACAAATATCGTACAAATATCGTCATTAAATGAATATTCACAAGAATATGCAGTTCACCCTTAATACTGTCACGTGCCAACCTTCGGATTAAACAGATTAAACAGAATTGGTTCAGTGAGAACAGAAACTGAAGTATCGATTTTTATAATGGTAGCTGGGATACATCCAGTTCAATCTGTATAAATGCGCACTGGTAAACTCTGGATCTGATGAAGTTCAATCGGTGGCGTATACTTACTTGGTATACTTACTAATGAAATACCAGTCTTGCAGATTTCAATCTGGTGCAGTATATATCTTGGTGAAGAACAACCTTGTAGAGTAAAATCCATGAAGTACAAAGTCTTGTAGAATTCAATCTTGTAAAGTACAATCTGGTAGAGGTCAAATCTTGTGAGTTCAGAACAATCGTGTAGAGGTCAAATCTTGTGACTTCAGTACTATCTTGTAGAGGTCAAATCTTGACCTCAGAACAATCTTGTTGAGGTCAAATCTTTTGACCTCAGAACAATCTTGTAGAAGGTTTCATCTGGCGAAGTTTCACCCAATCCGCACCGGATCCGATGACGGTTACTCAAAACAGTATAAATCAAGCCTTTAATAACTTCAATGGATTGGAGAGTATTTTTATAGTATTTCACCTATCTTACCTTACAGATTAGGAGATAACAAGTGTACTTTCTTGTCGAGAAGCTGCACTTGGTTGTCTAGTCAGCGACTATCAAATCGGCCCGTCGAATCGGGTAGACAAACCATGTCAAATATGGTAATTAGCCATGTGCGAACTCTCGTGTCACTTCTGGACAACAAGTTCAATGTTTCCCAAAAGCTTTATATAATTTCGCAGGATATCAGTCTCACATGTCATGACCGCCACCGGTCACAGCTCTTGGCGAAAGGTGCCGTTTATCTCAAAACATGTTCTGATATATCGTCATAATATGGCGAATGCATTCTTCAAGCAGCATGGCCGAACACTCACATTCTGTTTCCGACTGCAAACTTTATAGGAGTTCATCTCCGTAGAGATAAGCATTACATCTTGTCCAAATTATGTCAACATCATAATATCAACTTCAGAAAATATACAGGTATGCCATACGAGAACTCTTTGAATAGCATAATTCCTTTCGAGCAAACAGTTTATCGCGCATGTTGCAGACGGTGTGCTAAGGGGCCCTCGCCAAATAATAACAACAATAATATTTCCGTACGTTCGTAACACTACTGTCGCTTGACGTTTAAATGCTTTTTTTCTATTTCAGTTTCTCAATTTCTGAACTGTCGCACAAAGAGCAAAATAATCGACGAAAGTATTGGACGATATCAGCAGAAATTTACACTCCAGGTCAGTGGATACCACGAGGACGATCGGATGGCAAAGTATATCAGAAAAATATTCATGTATGTAACATAGCAATAAGTGAGCATAAATTTCACATGAACTTTATTGAGAATCGTGTTAACCAAATCATTTACATGCAGATTAATTCGCCACGGTCACATGCGCACCATCTGTCCTCTCCAGCCTGCTGGATCGTGTTGGCTGGGATAGTGATATTACTGACTGGATCCAAACAGGAACCTATGTCAAACATAAATACAGGAACAGTCTTAGCAGTATATATGTAAAAAGGAACTACTGTACTAATTCAGTCAGTTGTGCAATGTTCTTACCTCGAATGTATCAGAATATGGGGTAGGCTAGCTTTAAGATTAACAGTATTTTCGTTATTTTTGGTATTACACTATCGTGGAATAGCTGAAGTACAAGTACCATCATCGACAGCATCCAAATAACCAAATACGATTTCTTGTGTCGACAGGTTGAAGTTTCTAGTACAGGGAGGGAGGGAATTTGGCTTAATGTCACACTCAAGTTTGTTTCACTCATATGGTGACGGTCAGTTTGGTTGGTGGAGGAAGCCGGGGGTACCCGGAGAGAACCATCGCCCTTCGGCAAGTAAGTGACAGACTTTCACACATGGACCAGCTGGGCTAGAACCCCTGCCGATTCAGCGGTGTGAGGCTAGCGATCACCAGCGAAGCGCCTTAGACCACTCGGCCACCTAAGGCCCTTTCTAGTGTAGAAAATCGGTCGAGTCCCTTGCGGGATTCGAACTAAAAAAATAAAAATAAAAATACATAATTCTAGCTCTACAATTGCTTAATATTCAGAAAAATGCCGGTGACTGAAAATCGGCAAGTGACTCCAAAATATTATGAGTAAATTTCACATATTATCTCCTCGTAATTGACGCGCACTGGCAATATTTACGGTCAGTGTAATTCCAGTATTGTCTTAAACACGGAAGTAGTAAAATCGGAAACCCCCGGCCGACCTTGTTTCAGTGAAATTGGAACTGGTTGACAGCGTGTTTTCATACAGAGTATGTGATAACTGACCAAATGTTGTGGGTATTGGTTCAGCAAAGTAGGGTTCTTTTAATGAAATTAATGAAACCATGTCATTTAACATGATAAGGAAAATAATCACTTCGTTCTAATCTATGATTAATCTATCTAAATAAATAGACAATTACGATTGAAACCGAAAGAGCCCCCTCCCCCCCACTCAAGAATAGTCAACCACAGCTACTGAAACAACTGATAGCCTCCCGTACCACTCACACCGGGATGTTTCGTGTTTTGTGCTATTCGCCGCAATACTCGTCCAATATTTTGTATACGCATGTCGATAGACGAGGTCGTATATTGTTTCTGTCCGTCGGTCTGTCCATCCGTTCATTTGTTTGTCGATATCTCCAGCTCGATATGGCATGGACTAGTACTATACTTTCGGAAAGCATTACTTGCGGGTCAAAGATAACCCCTATTCATTTCAAGGTCAAATGATCAAAAGTCAAAATACAGTACGCCATTGAAAATTGTTGTGTTTATGCAATACGTACAGTTCAGAAACAATGGGGATTGTGATGGCAAAGAAGTCTAGAGCTATTGATATTTATCCCGCTGCCAAGTTTGGCCGAAGGGTATTGTCTCCTTGGACCATCTGTCTGTGTGTCTGTCCATCTTAATACTATATCTCTGCAAGGCTTATCGCGGGTTTTCTAAATTAGTATAACATATGCAACTGGCGATGGGTAAGAAGCCTATTGAAGATGAAGATGCCCTTAACATATTTTATCTACGCCAGATTTGAATATTGGCGATTACAAGCGTCTAGTCCGTCATTCATAATCCAGCCGTCGTCCATTAGAGAATATCCGCGTCCATAATCCAAAGACCTATTCCATTTTCCACATAACAGATAGCTTTTGAAGAATTCAATCTAAGCTCTCCAAACTCATGCTGGTGATTGATCAGCTGGTTTTCCAATTTGATTGACCAGTTTGGTATATTTTCTCAAGGTCAAATTCTAGTTATTAGAGTATTTCGAGGGATCATAGATGACGTTTCTTCAAATTTAGACTAAAGTACATACAAGTTTGCACAAAGAGTATTAGTTACAGACCTATTCAGATTGAACAACCTTGTCCTATTTCATCAAGGTCAAATTCTAGTTAGTGCAATATGTTGTAAATGGTTGCAGTTAGGCATTGACTGGCGTATATTGAAGTCCATACAGCTCTTGTTTAATTTATAAATATAACCTGGCTCATAGGATTGTGTCAAACTGACAAAAAATTAAGTGTCCCATACCCCAACACTGCATTACCGGACAACAGTTAGTAGACTGTTCTTCATCTCTGTTCGGGTTAACAACCATCTGACATCCACTCGGAGCTCCCACTGGTGGACATCTGTGCATTGTAAAGAAGAAATATTTCTGTTTCAGTGGCGATTGCTTATAAAAGATGAATACTGTAATCGAACATGGGGTCGTCAACAAAAACATTTTGAGAGTGTTGTCTAAAATTACAGAAGTACTAGACACCTGCTAGCGTTTAAAATATTTTAGAAGGGAAATATTTATGATGATAACCAACGACTTTTCTTTTCACAGCAACAATGGAAACAGATTTCTAACGTCAGTTTATAATTAAATGCCATCGTTCTCGCAGCCTTGTTTTATTTTAGGGATAAAACAAGTTCTTGGGTTTTTTTATTCTCCGTAGACAATCTTCATGAATTATGTGTTGATATTCCTTTCATTACTGGATAATGCAAATCAAATCAAAGGCTGCCGAGTTGTGTATACCTGTGGTCTGGATGACATCCTCAACGATCCGGAGGATGTTCTCTTTACAACATGTGAACGTCACATACTTTGAGGAAGCTTTTGAATAAATAGTCTTATTTGAGAAGTTTAATGCAGAATACCATGAAACGTTGACTGAAATTGTCATATTTTCCACAGGATCGATCATATGCTACTAGGCGAAATATGTATGCACCACCCAGCAATATGTAGTCAAAATTATAAAAGCCTCTTTTGTCGTACGATTTGTGACCGTTTTAAAAAGGGTACAGGTCCAACTACGATGATTCATATGGACTATCAATGGTTTCGAATTCCACATTCATATTAATAATGAACAATTTGCTCCAATCTATAACAAAGATACATCCCAATAATTATATACGCTGCATGACTTCTCCTCATTAACATACCAGTGGTCAGATTTATTGAACACGATGTTAGTATCGTGTCAGTCACTGATCTATTAGTCCATAGAGGCCACGATGCCGCTAATGCCCTAATCTCGTGACCCGAAACGTTTACAAGTGCGGCTTGTCTATCCGCAGCCGTGGAGTACGCTAGCCGAATCGTATTTTTGAGCCAACTTGAGATAGTATTTTTGCTAATTTCTTGTTTGACTTTGGGATCAAAAAGGATCTTACCCGCTCTGATCTCCTCTGTACGATTCAGGTAACACACAAGTGCACGAACCGGACACATCAACCTGTCTGATTCAAGACCGGACGAAAGGAAAGTAGATAAGGCTGAAATTGTGAGCTCTCGAGATATAGTATCGTAGATAGCTTGGTTCTTAGCCACAAACTCAGCAACTGTTGTGAGAACTGATCAAGGGCAGCCCTATACCCCTATCCCGGAACAGGTGCAATAAGAACTCTGCTACTTGAGCAATAGTGGCTCTGGATGAATTGATGTCTCTCTCTCCACACCACAGATCGGAGACTGCCCACTGTGATTGGTGTACAGCGGAAGAGGACGGTCAAATTTATTGTGCCATTCGGCGCCCAACTTCCGTTGAAAATATCGCCTGAGGGAAGTGTCCTCTAAACACTTGCGCACGTGGTAATGAAACAGTCCTGGCTGGCTGTGGAATATCGACGTTCCGGGCTGGCGTAGTAGATTGTGCCATACCGAAAGTTGTCTTGGTACATCTACCAGAAGATCCAGTAAGTCAGGGAACCACGGCCTTGCTGGCTACCACGGAACAATTAGATAAACGGCACAAGTGTGTTCGTGGATCTTCCGGAGTACCTTCGCTAGGATAGCTGGAGGAGGGAACGCATATGCTACCATCCTTGACCAGTCCTGCGATAGAGCGTCCACTGCATATGCCGACGGATCCGGAACCGGCGATATGAACATGGGCAATAGATTGTTGTGCCGAATGGCGAACAGATCTATATGTGGCATCTCCCAGACATGAGCTACTTGTTTTAGTATGGCTGGGTGAAGTTGCCACTCTGTTGGAATTATCTGATTCCGTCGTGAAAGCGAATCCGCTAAGACATTCAGAATTCCCGGGATGTGCCTGGCCAACACACTGATATGTTGTCCCAACACAGACCGAACAAGATTTCCGCTTGGCTTTGTAATTGCGGAGATCTCGCCCCCCTCCCCCCTGCTTGTTGATGTAGGACCGTACTGATGTTTTGTCCGTCGCAACTAGTAATTTCTTGTCGGTCAATACGCTCACCCACGCGCGGATGGCATGCGTCACTGCCATGAACTCCAACACGTTGATATGGTACGAGCGTTCCTCGATTGTCCATAACCCGGAAATCGACCTGGACTCGAGATGGGCTCCCCAACCTTCCATAGATGCGTCCGTGAACAGGTGATGTGACGGACGAAACGGAAGTAGAGACACACCCGGCATAACGTTGAGTGGACCCAGCCACCATTGAAGGCATTGTTTCACAAAAGGCGTGACAGGTATCCACGGGTTCAACTGCCTATCGACCCATTGATGATTGAAGTAAATCAGCAAGGGACGAAGCTGCAACCGCCCTCTTGGAGTTACGTCCTGTGTTGACGTCAAGAGGCCGATTATCGCAGCAAATTGTAGAGCCCTGGCTTGAGATAACTTGAGGAATTGAGGTATCTTCGTTGTTATATTTTGCCAACGATCTTCGGCGAGAGCTACATGTAAAAGCGTATCGTATTCCACCCCCCGAAGTTTGCGCCTTTGCGACGGAGTCAGCTCTGACTTCTCTTCGTGTGGCAGGTAACCCAAAGAAGTCAATATCCTTACGACAATCTGCGTGTCTAGGATTAACTGCTCTTTGCAGGCATTCCTTAGCAGGGAGTCGTCGATATAAAAGTGGTTCTGTATACCTAGACTGTGCGGGAATAGTGCCACTGGTGTAAACACTCTTGTGAACACCCAAGGGGAAGTTGACTGGCCGAACGGAAGCACTTGAATTTGGAAGGGTCGTTTGCCGACCATGAATCTTAAGTACTTCCTGTCCTCCGGATGTATCGGGGTATGAAGATATGCATCCCTTAAATCCACAGAATTCAGCCATTCCCCTTGCATGAGTACCGACCTGATAGACCGGAAGGACTCCATGCGGACGTGTGGCGGTGGAGTGAGCTAGTCCTTGTTGAGGCTTGAGGTTGATAACCATGCGCATCTCCGACGTGTATCTCTTGGGGACTAGAAAGACCGGCGAATAGAGCTCGGGTGTTGTATCCCAAACCGGAAGATCTATTACTGAAGCCTTCTCTATCAGCTTGTCCACAGAGGACTGTATCGCAGATAGATGACTCGTTCTTGATGGAATACGAGACGGAAGGGGAGGTGCAGTCAAGGGGCGAAGCATGTAGAACAATAGGCGATAGCCGTATCTGATAGTTCGAATGACCCAAACTTCCGCCCCGGTCCTTATCCAGTCCCGCCAAAACAACTGAAGTCTTCCCCCTACCGGAAGGTCTAGCTCTGGCCGGACTGGAAGCAGTATATCCCGATGTTCCCGCCATACTGGAAGCCACCCGGTATGGCACGAGACATCAGGTATTCTTCTTTGTCTGCTTGCCTTTCCCCTTACCCTGCTTCTTATGGCCAAATCTCGATAATCTTGGCTCTAAAGAAGCAGGCGCTTGTTTTTGCTGCTGACCGGAAGCACCCTTAGCAGCCTTGGTTCTTCTTAGTTTTCTTCGCCTTGGGACCCGACCCGGAAGCCATAGGGCTCTTGGTCGAAGCTCCGGAATCCACTGACCTGTCATGTTCAATTCGATCCATTTCAGGTCGGACTTCGGCAACAGCATCACCGAACAGCAAAGAGGGAGTCGTAGATGTTTCTAGTACACTTCTCTTTACTGCCTCCGGTGTGTAGTCGAGCATGAAAGCATGAAATTACAACACATATAAGGGAAGTGGGAAGAGGTGCCTACATACTGACTGCGTCACATGACTTCACAGAATAGTCCTCTGGTTAACCTATTCTAAAGCACATGCCAAGAATCTAACGATTCGTGATATGTGTTGTATCTCAGGTACGCTTTTATTGTACCTGTTCATGTGGCAACTTAAATGGTATGACCACACGGCCCCTAGCACCGGCATAAGCGATATTAGATACAAATCTAGAGAGCTATGATGGAAATGCTCTGACAACTCGTATACTGGTCCTTCTCCTCTAATACACCAGCATAGAAGATAAATACGCAGTATGTAATCTTCAAATCTTCTAGTGCACCGGAAGCAATCTTCGGGTAGTCAAGAACGAGGTTAATTCCCTTCTGTAGCTGTTCTTGACTTTCAAACCGAAAACAAACCATCCTTAATGGCTTTGAGAAACCAGTCCAAATGATTTGTGATCGCCACTCCTTGTCGAGCAGTTTCCTCTAGTACGGAGGCCTGTTTGTTCGTAAACGGAACACCCGGTTTACTAGACAATTTGGTATTTGAAGGACACAAATACTGAAAATCGCCATTCATCTCTGCAGACCGGAAGCTGAACGGTGAATGATGTACGCCATAAGATCTAATGTTCGGCTTCTGTACCGGGAACGGATCAAAATATCCTACAGGGCGGAAGTGAGCTCTAGGTCTCAGCATGACTGCATGTTCCTCCTGCGTAGCGGGTTCTGCTAACGTTCTATGGAACAAGTGGCAAATTGAGTGTATAGCAGTTGAGGCTGGAAACGTGGATACCGACCTCGTAACCCGATTCGACTCTCCCGACTCAGTTTCAATATCTCCCGCAGGTGGGACCGGAAGCTGCATTTCAGGAATCAAGTCATAGATACCGGAAATTAAATCGTAATATGTCCTGGTATCTGGATCGGTATTGGTAGGTTCAATATATTCAGAGCTACCGTACTGGTCCCTATCCACTTCCATAGCTTCCGGGGCTTCCTGCCAACGAGGAGTAGTGGAAGGGATTGTCCCCGTCAATCTTGCTTCCGGTTGCGTAGATTGTTAAGACGAAACCGGATGCGGCGGCGTACCGATCCTTATTTGACTGGTCATAATCCTTCTCAGTTCCTTCATCTCCTGATCACCGGAAGCAGGAATCTGTGCTAAGTCAGGCAAGGGCGAAGACAAACCCGCAACCCGTACCTGCATGAGAGTTGGACGTGTTTTCACTTCGCTCCGAGAAATTTGTCTAATTCTACGGATTTCAGCTGATCTTAGCTCTGGTTTTTGTGTAATATATTTTGTGAATACTTTTGGCAAATACCTGTGGTGAAAGTTCGAAATTATTTGTCAGTTTTTTGCTGTTCGATGCGTTTTTCTGACTTAGTCAGTTTGGCCTGGTTTTGGAAGGCAGAGAGCCACCATTACTACCGTCTCGGTCTTTGTGACCGAGAGGGTCGGTGAGTTTTTTTCTCTCCCTCTTCTCTGTTTGTTCGCTGTTTGTAAATATTTCGTAGTTTGTTGTTGTATATATATATATATCCTTGTTGACTTGATCTAGTCTGAAGTTGGTTCGTTTTTCGTTCGACTTGACGTAGGTCGATTTGCACATAATATTTGTGTAAATCGAGGTAGGTTGAGTGCATGTAACATACCGAAGTTATATAGCTGTGCGTTGTAGGCTTAGCCCTGAGTGTACAGCTGTATGCTAGCCTTTGTTCTGTGTTCTTTTGTTCCTCGTTGTAACCAGGCAACTCGCTGGGTTTAGGACTAGGCGTTTGTTCTGCTTGGCCCTGAAGTTGCAGTGTATTGTTGTAAAGGTTGCAGTGTTCGTCTTTGGAGTGATGCTCTATCGGGGAGTATTCAATGTTTACTCTGTGGAGAGGCGCACTGTTGTGCGTATCACTATTTGTAGTTTGTAGTTGTATTGATAGTCCCTAGTGGACTTTGATTTTTTTCTTTCACTATGGCCTTTAGAAAGTATGATAGGTCACTGAGCCTACAACTTAAAGGTCTAGAGAAAGCTAATGCGATTGATATATATCGCGCATTGAAAGACACTGTTGGATCAGGACCGAAAATCCTTAAAGGTCTAGTACAGGTATCAAATACCTTGTGGAGCGTCACACTGGCAAATGAAAATACCAAAACTCGTCTAGTGCTGGGAGGTATTCGCGGTAGAGATCAACGTGGCCATTTTGAGGAAATAGACTCAGGAAAATTGTTAGTAAAGATGAAAGGACCTTGCGATTTCCCAGATTCTGCGATCAGAAGTGCTTTTGAGTTTTATGGTGATGTTCTCTCTGTACAAGAAGAGTTCAACTCTTTCGATAGAGAGTTTGAGACAGGAGTTCGAAGAATTTGGATGACGAAATTCAAACGACCTCTTGCTTCTTCTATTTTTGTTGGAGGTATGAGACTTCCTGTATTGTATAACGGTCAAGTAAAAACATGTTATACTTGTAGTTCAGTAGATCACATGAACTCGAGGTGTAATGAAAAATAAATGCCTGATTTGTCATCAGGCAGGAAAATCAGGCAGGACACCTTAAACAAATCCTGTCCAAAGGCCAACAAAGTTCATGAAGAAAACGCAGCTAACGATAGAGAAGATGATCCCTCAGATTCTCGCCCTGTTCCGCCCGCAACAGTTCGAAAATGACTTTTCGCCGTGGCTCTCCAGCAGAAACAACAACACTGTATAGAGTTATGGAAGACTGTAGGCCGTGATGGCAAGACCACCGACCGTCATCAGAGGAAGGACTCCACCGGGAGCAATGAGAAAACCCCAAACCGCTAGGAGTGTCTCGATGACGCGATGGATGAAGGTTGTAATTCAGAAGATGAAGTTAGTGATGAAGATAGTGAGGTTTGCGATGAAGTAGAAGGCAAGTCAGGTGATCAGAAGTCGGTTTCTGATCAGACTGAAAGTGTGGACATAGTATTAACTCCGGAAGTCGAATTGAAGGGTGACAACTTACCGAATACTGGTAGTGTTTCCGGTCAGGATGCACCTGTGCAGTCTGTTGATTTCTCCATTAATCCTATTCACTCCGGTGTAGATGTAAACTTTACACTAAACGAGGAAGTAATGAAGGAGTTCACAGAAAAAGAAAATAAAGCTATCTCGAATCAGAAAAAGAAGAATAAAGAGAATACCATAGATATCGAATCCGGCAAAGGGCCTAAAATAGTCGATGCTACTCCCACTCCTACCAACGATACACTCATGCTGTCTGATGAGGAGTATCAGGAGTGTAGTGATCGTCCGTTAAAACGCGAGACTTCCTTGAACCAAAGGTCGAAGGACTTGTTGGGACAAGAGAGAGAGAAAGAAGTTTATAAGAAGGAAAAACAAAGACGAGAGAACAAATGAGAAATAAAAAGAAAGGTCAAAAAGAATTACCCAAAATAAAACGTACTTGCTTAGCTAACCTTATATATCTTGGCTTGGGCAGTTTTATGTTTTATTTCTATATACAGACTAAAGATGGCTCAGCCACCAACTATTGTTCAGTGGAGTTGCAGAGGAGTTTGGCCAAATTTAAATGAACTCCAATTATTAACTCAAGAGTATGAACCATCGGCTTTTTGTCTCAACGAGACCTGAAGAAAGCAGATAAAGATAAATTTTAATTTCGCCAATACACACCTTATCATTCCTACGCTTTAGACGAAAATGGAAAAGCTACTGGCGGTTCTTCAATATTGGTTAAAATGGGTGTTTTACACAGTCCTGTTGATTTAGTGACAGATTTACAAGCTGTAGCAGTTCGTATTACCTTGAATTCTGTTTTCACATTATGCACGGTGTACATACCTTCTTCTGGTTGTCTCCGGCACAATGAACTTCAAGATCTTTACGATCAGCTCCCGAAACCTTGTTTAATGATGGGTGATTTTAATGGTCGTAATATCCTCCGCGATAATGAAGACAATTGTAAAGGTAAAATTCTCGAAAATTTTATATCAAATAATTCTTTGTGTATTTGTATTGATGGTTCTTATACACATTTGTCCTCGGCCCATGGAAGCTATTCAGAATTGGATATCTCACCTTGCGACCTTCCTATTCTTGAAGATTTTTCTTGGTCTGTTCATGATGACCTTTGTGGAAGTGATCGCTTTCCCACTGTCCTAAAAGCTGTTCATTCAGCTGATGACCCTCATTTCACAAGGTTTAATTTCAAGAAAGCAAACTGGCCCGAGTTTGAGAAGCTTTGTTCACAAAACCTAGAATCAAGTCTCCTTCGCTGATGCTTCAGATCCTATACAGCTATTCTCAGATATGTTGATAGAAATTGCCAACCAAACCATTCCCACATCTTCAAGAGTTGCACATATTAAGACACCTTGGTTTAATGATGACTGTAAAGAAGCAAGAAAATGTAGGAAGAAGGCTGAACGATATTTCCGCCGACATCCTAATCCTGAAAATTTGAAAGATCTCAGAGTTACAAGAGAAACAGAATAAACGTGATTCTTGGAGAAATTATGTTTCTAAGATAAATACTCATACTCTAATAACAAAAGCTTGGAATATGATTCAAAGAATAAAAGGCAAAAGCTCCAAGTCCAGCGTTCATCATCTCAACGATGGAAATCAGGTGATTACTGACAGAGTAGAAATTGCAAATAAATCAGGAGAAACAATTGCCAAAAACTCTTCATCAGAAAATTATGTACCTAAATTTCAAAGTTTCCAAAAAAGAGAAGAGAAACATGAAGTTAAGTTCACCTCCGGTAATTGAATAACTGCATGCTTCTCTTACGAAAGCTCATGATTCTGCTGCAGGCCCTGATAATATTCATTATCAGCTTTTGAAACATCTACCGGAATCATCTCTAGAAATCCTATTACGCATATTCAATAGACTTTGGTATAGAGAAGACTTTCCTCCGTCATGGCACACTGCCATAGTTATACCAGTACCAAAGCCTGGTCGTGACCATACAGACCCTGGTAATTATCGTCCGATTTCACTGACTAGTTGTGTCTGCAAAACAATGGAAGGCATGATAAATGATCGCCTTGTTTGGTACCTGGAAATTGAAAAGAAACTTACTGATATTCAAGCTGGTTTCCGAAAAAATAGAAGTACCATTGATCATTTAGTCAGATTAGATTCGTATGTTAAGAATTACAAGCGTCTAGTCCGTCATTCATAATCCAGCCGTCGTCCATTAGAGAATATCCGCGTCCATAATCCAAAGACCTATTTCATATTCCAAGAACGAACATGTGGTTTCTATCTTCTTTGATTTAGAAAAAAGGCTACGATACTACATGGAAAGACGGGATTCTTAAAGATCTTCAAAAGATAGGATTAAAAGGTCGTTTACCCGTTTTAATTCCAAATTCGTTTGGGTACAACTATGTCTGATCATTTTGATCAAGACCAGGGTGTCCCACAGGGCAGTATTTTGTCTACTACTCTGTTTAGTATCAAGATCAACAGCTTGGCTGCAGTTCTGAATAAAGCAATTGATGGCTCACTTTGTGTAGACGATTTCAATATATCTGTCTAAACAGAATTCAGAAATGGTGTCTAGAAAATGGTTCCAAATTCTCCAGAGCTAGGAAAAATTGTATACACTTTTGCAGAAAATATTTCCAGCACGAAGATCCAGTGCTTACCTTAGATGGAACTGAAATCAAAGTGGTAAAAGAGGTCAAATTTCTAGGCATATTGTTTGATCAACGACTAACTTTCAAATCTCATATAAATTGCTTAAAAGCCAAATGCGCGAAAGCTCTGGATTTGTTGAAAGTAGTTGCCAGATATAAGTGGGGAGGAGATCAGCAAACTATCCTTCATTTATATCGATCACTTGTTCGTTCCAAACTCGATTATGGTTCTATTGTTTCCAATGGTGCAAGCAAGTCAAACTTGGCAAAGCTAGATCCTATTCTCCATCAAGGACTAAGGCTTTGCCTCGGTGCGTTCAGAACATCACCTAAAGAAAGCTTGTATGTCGAAGCGGATAAATTTCCTTTAGAACTTCGGAGAATTACACTATCACTGCAATATATCACAAAACTGGGCTCGAACCACTCAAATCCTGCATATAACTGTGTTTTCAACCCTCAGTACACAACTCTCTTTTTAAAGAAGCCCTCTTGGAATCCGTATGAATCCACACCTTGTAGCAGCTGGTATTAAAGTTAGTCAGATTTTACCTAACGAGCTCTTGCCAACTCCACCATGGCAGTTAGCCACGCCAGAAGTAGATATTTCACTGACTAAATATAAAAAGGCAGACACAAGCCAGCTTGGGTATACCCAAGAATTTGGTCTACGGAGAGAGAAATACAGTTCACATCAGGCTATTTATACAGATGGTTCTAAAGATGGTGAGAGAGAGTAGCATGTGCTACTATCTTTAGTTCCAAAACTAAAACGTATCGACCGCCAGGCAAAAGTTCCATATTTATTGCAGAAGTAAAAGCTCTATTATCAAATTTAGAAGGTACTGGATCCACTAGAAGGAAAAAAATGTCATATTCTCAGATTCACTGTCATGCCTTAAAGCAATTAAAAATGGAAATTTCACTCATCCCACCATCTTGGAAATTCTACAATTATATGACACCAGATTTGATCAACAGATATATATTGTGTTTTGTTGGGTGCCTAGTCACGTTGACATCAAAGGCAACACTGAAGTTGATAGATTGGCTAAGGCAGCTCTAGATGAAGAAGTTGACCCTGTTGGAATACCATA